>JAJOOB010034067.1:0-13844 GCA_029582485.1 Solanum tarapatanum
GTACGGGATTAGTCCCGAATTTTATACTCTAAAGTATTAGATGGTTATGAGACATCATGTATAAAGTCTAGAAAGTCTTCCGCTCGCTATTTTTAATTAAATGTTTTCTTGGTAAAGAAAGTTTTAAATTTATTATGTTTTTAATGTCTATGCGATGAATGAATGCTAAGAGGCTTTTATTAGACCTCTGAGAGGTCGAGTACGCCGGTTACGACTAGGGGGTGTCCTCGGGTCGTGACACTATGTTACTATAGTCATGCACCGAGTAAGTTATTGATGAGGAGTTTTCTTTATGGGTAAACGAAGATGTTATGAGTTGTGCATATTCCATGATCATAGGAGGTAGAGTGGGTTGTAGCTAGAAAGGAGTTGTGATGAAGTGTCATTGTGTAGGTAATGACCAAATGTAAGTGTTAAATAGAAGAGCAAAAGTATTCATGAGGTGATCGATCTAAGCTAGGCTTATGATTTTGATGGAGAGCCCATAATATTCAAAGTGATATAAAACTAATTAGGCATTGATGTATAGTGAATAAGTGCATAGTACTCAAGTTGTGATTGGAAATGTGATAGTAAATTGTAAGTATGAATACTAAGAGGTGGGGATATACTATTTGTCATAAGGTCCTAGTGGACGACTGTTTATGAATTTGTATCTAGTAGTTGTAAGTTAGTATAGTAAGCGAGCAATCATGTTAATATTCGGGTTTAGTCATAAACATTAAGCTTGAATTTGAGATGAGTGTCATGATCAAAGGAATGGCAACATGAGGTTGATGGTGTTAATCTTAAGATTTGATCTAGAAGACTTGAAGAAATTGAGATGTTAGATGCACTGAAGATGAGTGGTACATGTGAGAAAGCCTAACCTTTAGATAAGGGCAGTGAAGTGTGGCTACATCACAAGAGTAACAAGAGTGTTAAGAGGTGTGCCGAGATGGTATGTTACCATATGAGGTTCCAATTAAGTGATAATTTTCCACGTATAACTAGATGGAATAATTGAGTTGTCAATGTGGAATAGGTCCATAGCTTTCAAGTGTTAGCTTTAGACCTAAGGAGGAGGTGGCGAGAGGAGAAATCAAGTGAAGTGTTTGAAAGTAAGATAGTAATGAGTTACAAAGAGCTTGGGGGATTTCTTTATAGAGGCCCTTTTAAAAAAATGGAGTTGTTAGAGTACTAAGCTTGAATGTGGTGTTGTTAAACATTAGGTGGGTTTTGATATGAGCCCAATATGGTGGTAGAGAGTCATAGTTTGGGATGCGATTTCCTATAAATAGGTATATAATCCAAACTTAAGAAGTTGGTCTAAGCTTGAATATAGTAAGATCATACCATTAGACGCAGACCTTAGTAAGCGTAACCCATTCCATACCCAGTCCAGTCGTCATTCGAGAATGAATGATCCCAAGGAAGAGATATTGTAACACCCCAGAATTTTTTTTAGTTAAGACTCGAACCATTCTTCATAGTGAGTGAGATTTTTTCAAGGAATTTAAAATTTCTTGAGTGTTAAGTTCAATAGATGTAGCACCTTAAGTTCCAAGAAGAACTAAAGAGAGTTCATTCAAGTCATTCTTAAGTTTTTCTTAAGTTTTGGGTCAACTTAAAACGACCATAACTCCTAGTACCAGATGATTTAGGTGAGATACAAGATAGAAATATAAATCCCTTTAAGTCCTCTTTCCAACTCCACTGAGTTTGCTAAATTCCAAGCTCTGAGTAAACGTTATGACTGATTTACAAATGACGCACAAACCTGGTAGCAGCTCCGCGATGGCTCTGCGTTACGGAGCCAATACTGACCTCACTGCCTGGTGAAAAATTATTCCGACTTTCAGCTCATTTTAATTATTTCATTAAGGGTATTTTAGACCTAAAAACCTTTAGGAGGTCATATAAATTGCCCTAAACGTGTAGAAAACCAGTTTTTCATAAATCAAATCCTCTCATCCACTCAAAAAAAAGCTACACTCAAGGGATTCAAGAACGCTAAGGCTAGGGTTCATCTTTCAAGATTTTCCTTGAAGTCCTTCAAGAAGATGGTTCTCTGAGGTAAGTAAGCGTCCATAGTGTTGGGTTTGTTCACCCACATGCCAATCATGTTAATTTCAGCGTTAAGTTTGTTCTAGTAAGTTGAAAGTGTGATGTTCTTGAAATTGGCTTTAGTTCTTGAGTTTAGATGAGATTAATTTGTTCCTTGATGAAATCATGTTGATTTTATAGTTGTTTATGAGTAGGTTCTTGTGTTCATTTACTGGGTATCTAAATCTAAAGAGGAATTGAGAAAAAGAACCGAGTTTAGGTGAATTAGGGTTAGAAAAGGAAGAAGGAAAAAGTCGGGTGAATCTGGAACCTTGCTCCGCGTCGCGGACCTGCCTCCCCATTTCATAAAGTTTGTCTTCGCATCGTGGAGAGGTCTGTGACCTCCCAACGTCAAAAGTTAATTCGCGACCAAATATTTTAACTCATCTCTGCGTCGCGGACTTGCTTCCAGACAGTGATTTCTTGATCATTTTTCATGTTTAACTATCTAAAAACACTTCTAAACATCACGAGATCATTCCTATCACAAATCACAACCTTGAATTCATAATCACATTCAAGGTGGAGTTGAGAGTCAAGTCTTGAGAGTTCTCTCAAACAGTTTTGAGAAAGTCACTTTGAGTCCTTTGAGGAGTCTTCTACAACTTCTAATAACTTGTTTCAAGACTTGAGTAAGTAAGCATGAGAGTGAGGAGAATGTATTTATGAGTCTAAACTATCACCTAGATCTTTCATATCATAAACCATAACTCTTGAATTCATAATTCACATTCAAGAGAGAGTTAAAAGTAGAGTTCAAGAAAGTCTTTGAGTTCAATTGTGAATCCTTTGAGATGCACCATCGATTAGAGTTAAGTTTGGAAAAGTAAGTATGATAATGAGAAGAGTCGTATACCTGAGTTTCTAATTGATATTTTTACCATTGAGTCAAGTCGTTCATGCCCATAACTTCTGCATGAACTCCATCAGTTAAGTATTTTTGAAAGAAGTAGTATCTTCAAGTTCTAAGTCTTGAGTATCGAGTTCCTAACCCTTCCGAGATTATAATCCTAATCATGGGACTATTACCTATTACCCATGAAGTCCATGAGTTGAGTTGTTCATCCCCATAATTCCGCATGAACATTATAAGTCGAACAATCTTGAGATGAGGAGTATCTTTGAGTCCTTGAGTTTAGTAGTTGATGATTCCGCATGAACCCTCTGAGTTGAGCATTCTTGAAATTAGTAGTATCATTGAAGTTCTTGAGTTCCAAGTATTTGAGTTCTATCTATGGTTATGGAAAACCTTGCATTGAGTCGTTCAAGTCCATAATTCGGCGTGAACCATATTTTAAGAAGTCTTTTACAAATGTTTAAACTTTGTTTTAAGACTTAAGCTTTGAAGTTGAGTAAAGATTAAGAGTAAAATTCATTTTCTTTATAATGATATATGAGAACTAAGTATTTCCAAGAGTAAATGTTTTCACATTGAAGATGAGAGGAAATTGAGATTTCCAAATGAGTTTTGAGCAAAAAAGGGAACATCGATTCCAAGATAGCTTTTAAGCTAAGTTTTTGAGTAATTATCTCAAACTAAAGAAAGAGTTTTGTTTTTACAAATATATGAGCTAATTATATTTTGGGAGTAGTATTGAGCACCAATATGGGGGAGAGTTTGAGTTTAGATAACACACGTCTCCATAAACCATGTAGCCATCATGGGTAGTAAAGGATAATACTTTTTAGATGACTCCTTAATATTCTTTTAGCATAAGCTAGTGGATCCACTAAGTTAAGCGTTCTATCTGACGACAAAGTATAGGATAGTTTTGGCAGCGTGGGCAAGACGTTGTATCACCACTTAGGCTAATAGTGGTGGTTGTCGGTTAGAGAAACTCCCACATAAACTATATTACTTTATTATATAAGTAAAGTTAAGTTTGTTGTTGCATTTTATTTAACGAACTAAGTTGTTTTTACTGTTTTATAAAGCTTTCCGTATATTGCATGTGGATTGTTGCTTTATATTGAGTTGAGTACCTAGAGTCGAATATCATATCTTTGAGTTGAGTATCTTATCCTTGAGTACTTCTGAGTTGAGAAAGTTTGAGTAGTTTTGAGTATCCTTGAGTATTCCTTTAGTTGAGTAAGTTTGAGAAGAGGTAAGTATGTTTCCTTTTTATCAAGTTTCAAGCATATGTTTATGTTTAAGAATTTCCCTTACATGCTCGTACATTCCACGTACTGAGCCATTTGGTCTGCATCTTTTCATGATGGAGACACATGTATTCAGGATCATCAACAGGAGATTCGTTGATACATCCGGGAGTTTGAGTTATATATGGTGAGCCTCCCTATTTCCGGAGGATTTCATTTACTTTTCAGTTTAGTCAATATGTCGTGATTCTTGTCCCGACTTCTATCTTTATCAGTTAGAGGCTTCATAGATAGTCAGTATAGTTGAGAAGTATGTATTATTCATTTATTTTATTAAATGTTTTAAAGACTTAAGTTGCCTATTTTATGGCGAGTTGAATATATTATTTTATTCTAAGTTGTTCATTTGAGTTAATGTTTTGAAAAGTTGAGTTTATTAAATTTTATTTAGTTTTTAAGCTTTTGAATGCTTAAGTTAGTCTTTCGCTTGTAGTCATCCAGGATGAAGGTTCGCTTGGTGATTAGCAATGGTTTTTGAGTGCCGGCCACGTCAAGGGTGTTGACTAGTGTCGTGACAGAATCGCTCCCTTGGGACTCGACCCTAACTCACTAGTTGGGTTATATTATTATTGAATGACCATGGACGCTTAGTATTGGATGAAGCGCTCGAATACGTCATATCAAAATACCGCCACTGCTGGAGTGTGGTGTTAATTGAGAATTTTTAGTTAATTTAAATTCTATTATTGTTAGTTATAGTTGTACTTACTTAACCTTTAGTTTTGGTTTTTGTTACTGTTCTGAGTAAGAAAATAAATTATGTTTGGTAGCAATGGTGACCTAATGGACCTCTCTCCATTGAGGATGATGTTTCTTAGGGACAACATCCTAAGTTTCAGAAAATTGGAGGGTGAGTAAATCCATGAGTTATGGCTGAGATTTAAGGCACTCTTCCTGCACTGCCAGATAACGTGCTATTGGACTGCTTCTACAAAAGTCTTGGCCTGAAAAACAGAAGAATGGCTTACCAAATGCCCAGCTCCTTAATCACATGGCCTTGACCAATAAGGAGGCTGAGAAGGACCATATTTTGGCCACACTACTAACTCAGTTGGATCTAGTGGCCAGGAAGATCATGGAATTGGAAGCACCAAATACAAAAAAAGACCGGTACATTCCCCCTCACCAGCGTATAAAGCCCAATGTGAACGAGGGTGAACAAATAGAGGAGATTCTCTCACTCATTCTCCATAAAGTCAAAAGTCACGACAAGGTGTTGAATGAGATTAAAGAGAATGTCTCACTTCTGAATGAGATAAATGCTTCCCATTCCATATCTGTTTAGCTACTGGAGACCCAAATAGGTCATGTGATGTCTTGTCTCTACCCCACAAATCAAGATTAAGTGGGGAAGTCGTTCCACGACTATAACTAAGGCGCTTCTTGGGAGGCAACCCAAGGTTTTATCGCTTTAAATTGTTATTTAGAATAATGGTGTGTTGATTGTGCAGGTTAAAGTGTGGGAAATGTTTGAAAAGTGCAAATTGGCAAGCTACAGTCCAGTCGGCGAAACGCCGAATAGGTCGGTGAACCCAACCTAGACCGTCGTTAGAATCAAGACAACTTTAAGGTAAAGTCTGTAAAACTCGGTGAGCCCAAGAAATTATTGGCGATTCGCCGATCAAGTCGGCGATCTCGATCTTGTCCGCTGTTTGGATCCCCACATCAACTGAGGGTCCTGTAAAACTTGGCGAGGTAAGAGACCACTCGGCTTGTCGCCGAGTGGTTCAACGAGCTGGACTAATGTCGCCGAATGGGCGAAATCTGGACAGTTTATTAAACGGCCAAAGGTTTAAATTTCAAACTCTTTCATTTTCCCTCATTTTTCATCTTTCCAAACTCGAACCTATTTAGTTTTTTTGATATTTCCAAACTCTATAAGTATTTTAGTTGATCAATTGGTGCTTGGATTTGGAATACATTGCCGCCTAGCTTTTCAATCTTATTTTTATCGGTATTTAAGGTTGGTTTTCTGAATTTTGCATTTATTTTTAGTAATTTGTACACTTATGCAAGCAATATTAAAGTGTTTAGCTATGCTGTAGATTAAGCTAGTAGTAGCATCTCCTAAAATTTGATTTTCTATAGGTTTCCCTCCAGACTCAGTTTTAATTATAGGGATAATAGTAGTGGCATTTACTACGTTTTGCCTATTATCTTCGGTGAGGTAGTTGTCCCACTAATATTTTAATGTGCCAGTAAATCCGGCAGTAATTAATGTAGAAGCTTGTTTATCAGATAAATTTTTCATTTTATATGTCGTAATGGCCATAGCCATTTCATGTAATTTATTATATATTTGATGTTCCGCGAGTCCATCAATATTCCATTCCGTAGTTTCACTTCTAGAGTGTGAAGTATGAGATAGAAATTCATGTTCTTCATACTGCATATCTGGAAAGTAAGGTCTCTTGTAATAATTCTGTTTGGTGGAATAATTAGAACCTAATTTATTAATTTCATTATTATTATCTTTGGACAAAGTATTTATGGCCTTGGATTTTAACTTTTCATTAATTATTCCTATAAGTTCATCCGTAATTTCTAGCTTTTCTTGAAAGTTAGGAAATTTATCTTTAGAAAATTCAGGTAATTTAAATATTGGGTGAGTTTCTAAATTCGTGTTTTTATCCTTGTAAGAAGAGCTTGGTTTATCCTTAAAATCTGATTTATTATCAGCTCTTGAGATTTAATTAGAGACCACGTAAATTAGTTGATTTGTATTATTATTTTGTTGCATTATTTATATTCTTATTTGTGGGATCACCTTTTGTGTCTATTATATTCATTTTAAAGGGTGAAGCTGTAATTACTTTACCCTCTATTGGCAAAGTAATTTCTTCTAATGGGAGAATTGTAGAATCAATTACTTTATTGTTTGTTATATACCATTTATTAACAAGCATATTTAGCGACTCTCTTTGATCGTCTAATTTTTCTGTGTATTTAAACCATTTAAAAAATTCTATGTCACATTTTAATCTTTTCATATCATTGAACCATTGATCTCTAAAGGCTAATCTTTCTGATAAATAATATCTTTGTATATACCATTGTTTTTTAATGGAATTTTCTGGACTAGCCCAAAGTTTATTTAAATATTTAATATCAGGTTCAAAAGGTTCATCCAATCTAATCATGCATAATGAATCTTTTATTCCTTGAATTTTACTAGCAATGGGACTTGTAGATTTTATGGGTTTAGAATTCCTAAGTTCATATTCTACTTTGGGAATTGTTTATGAGAACTTTTAATTTTTTATCTATCTCTTCTAAGGATATTTCATCTTCCTCCTTGGTTATGGAAAAAGAAGGTCTAGAAAATGACATTCTTCTACTTGAAGAGACTTGACTACAAGATTAGGATCTTATAAATTTTAAATCTATTGATCCATCTGGAAATTGAATTACTTGGTCAATGTTTGAATTTTCTTTTTCAATTTCTGGCTCCGTTATGGAGTCAAAATGTCAATCATCTTTTGTCAATACGTCATCCCATTTTATCATCTTTGGGACAAAGGAGTAATTATGGTTATGATTTGCTTCCATGTGCACGGTAACTCCTTTATTATTTACCATTTTAGCCTTAGGGGATAAGGTAGTTTTCATTAATCTATAATATACTCTATCTATTATGGCTATTTCTCTAGTATTAGTCTTACTATTCATATTTTTAGTTTTAACATTTAATGTTAATGTATCAATTACATTTTTATCATTAATATCTATTGAATAATTAGGATAACAATTAAAGTATACTGGGCCATTGGCAACGTTACTTTGCAGTATTGCTAATAATGAATCATCAAAATTTAATAACCTATTGTCTCTTAAGAGAAGACATATGGGTACATCTAAACCCAATCTATATAGTGGTTTGACTGCTACTTGGACAAGTCCTATATGAAGAAATTTATAATTTTTCTTATACCTATCAATATCGTTAGTTGCTGACAATTTAATAATCTCAATATTTTTATTATTGGCAATAGTAGACTTAGAAGTATTAATATTATATTTTTTAATAAAATGAAAGTGTCCTGTTTTATAAACCTTTTTAAAGTGTGTCCTGTTTTATAAATCTTTTTAAAGTGTTCTTTTGGAATATTCCAATTTTGTAGATCACTTTCAATTTTTACAATTTTATTAGAGGTGGCAGAGATGTTAATACTATTCAAAATATTTTGATGTGTAGGTGAATTCATTTTAAATGGATGGAAGATCTAGCGGGGAGAAGTATCCTTGGGCTTAAATGTCCACTTTAACTGTTACTTTTGGAATAATAAATTCTTTGTGTAGTAATTACTGTTACGTTTTTCACTAACATTCTTTGGTTTTATTCCTCTAGGCTTGGCGATGGGAACAGCCTCCGGGTTCGGCTCTACGACACACACACTCTGAGTTAATCCAACGAAAAAGTACGGGCTTGCCAATGTCTAAACCGTGATTAATCGGTTACCCAACTTTAAGGAATAAAATTAATAACATAAGTGGAAGAAGAACATCGACTACCAAACTCCGAACTTATTAAATAGACCGCAACATAAGTTTCGACGTTGTCCGCCCAAGGACAGTGTAGGGACTTAGCTGCTCCAACTCATACATTTAACCTTTAGAAATAAATGGTTCAGTGATATGAAAATATTAAAATGTAATATAGAGTTTCTTAAATGGTTTGAATGCACAGGAAAATTAGACGACCAAAACCTTCAAACCTTTCTTTTAATGTTATCCTAACCTTTTCAGCAAATAGTATTGGTAAACCACTAATGAAATTTTCTTTCCAATAGTCGTGATTGCAGTCTTTTCGAATCATAACTTTGTTTATGAAAACATCTTTATACCACCTAAAATCATCTAACTTTAGACAAGATATATTAGATTATATTTCTAAACTGCTACCTATAAAGTGTTTAGCTATGTTATAGATTAAGCTAGTAGAGGCATCTTCTAAAATTTGATTTTCTATAGTTTGCCCTCCAGACTCAGTTTTAATTATAGGGATAATAGTAGTGGCATTTACTACCTTTTGCCTATTATCTTCGGTGAGGTAGTTGTCCCACCAATTTTTTAATGTGCCAGTAAATTCGACAGTAATTAAAGTAGCAGCTTGTTTATCAGATAAATTTTTCATTTTATATGTCGTAATAGCCATACCCATTTCATGTAATTTATTATATATTTGATGTTCCGCGAGTCCATCAATATTCCATTCTGCAATTTCATTTCATGAATGTGAAGTATGGGATAAAAACTCATTTTCTTCGTATTGCATATCCGGAAAAGAGGGTTTCTAATAATAATTATTTTTAGTAGAATAACTAGAACTTAATTTATTAACATCATTATTATTTTCCGATAAGGTGTTAAAATTGGTAAATTGTAATTTGGATTTTAGTTTTTTATTAATTGTTCTATAAGATCATCCCTGATTTCAACCTTTTCTTGAAACCTAGGAAATTTCTCATTAGAAAATTCTAGTAGTTTAAATATTGGATGAGTCTCTAGTTTTTTATTTTTATCATTGTAGGAAGGACTTGGTTTATCCTTAAAAACAGATTTATTATCAGCTTCAAGAATTTGGTTAGAGATTACATATAGTAGTTGATTTGTATAATTATCTTGTTGTAATATTCTGTTTATATCTTTATTTGTGGGATCTCCTTTAGTATCGACTATATCTATTTTAAAAGGTGAGGCAATAACAATTCTACTGTCTACGGGTAGACTAATTTCTTCTAAAGGAGGAATTTTAGATTCAACTACCTTGTTACTAGTAGTATACCATTTATTAACAAGCATTTTTAACGACTCTTTTTGGCCGTCTAATTTTCCTGTGCATTCAAACCATTTAAAAAACTCTATGTTACATTTTAATCTTTTCATATCATTGAACCATTGATCTCTAAAGGCTAATCTTTCTGATAAAGAATATCTTTGTATATACCATTGTTTTTTAATGGAATTGTAACACCCCATAACTAGAAGAGCTAGAATTCGAAAAAGTGATTTTTGGAAATAATAAAAAAATCTGGAAAATTGGTTAAGGTAAGTTACGTTTGGGTTTTTGGTCAACTTCAAACGACCATAACTCCTAGCTCAATATGAGTTAGGTGTACTTCCAAATATCGTAGGAAAGATCTTGGAATAATCTTTCCAGCTCCGCCGAGTTTGCACGATTCTAGTTTGTATGAGTGAGATATGCCCATTTGAAGTTGGGCAGCTCAAATAAGGAAAGTCTAAACCAAATTTTAGAAGGGCATTATGGTCTTTTCCTTACCCAATTATTTTATTAAGTTTTTGGGTAATTAATTGGGGTATAATCAGAATTAGATCAGTTTAGAAAAGTTGAAGTTCACGCTAGGGCTTGGAGAAAAGAGAAATAGGAGAAAGAAGGAGAAAAGGGCAAGATTCATCAACAACGTTCAAGTTTGATTGTGGATTTCGCCAAGGATTCAATCCTATGAGGTATGTGACATCACATAGCATTGGGTTGGTTCACCCACACACCAATCATGATTTATTTAAGTGAATTTAAGTTTTTGAAAGCTTAGAAATTGAGTTCTTGATGGGTTTGTTTAAGTTCCTTTGAATTCTTGATTCGTTGAAATTGTTGAGGAGTTGTTTCATCCAAATCAATGATTTTAGGTGTGAATTTGATTAGAATCTTTCATATATTGATGGTATAGTTGATTCTAAGTGTTTGGGGAAAGAACCAAGTCGAAATAGGGGGTTAAGAGTTGTAAAACGAAGAAGTAAAGTTGGAGGCACCTGGGCAGGGGCTTGGGGCATCGCCCCTCTCATAGCCCCGAGCAGAATTCTTTGATCTTTTGCCTCTAGGGCGTCGTCCCTCTCAGAGCCCAAAGCAAGGTTCTCTGAAATTTGGGCTCTGGCGCCCCACTCCTCTTATAGCGCCAAGGACGCTAGTTCACCCCATTTCCCCCTTTCTTTCCGTACTAGTTTCTTAGTAACGTACATATGTTTTCCAATTAATTACTACACTCTAAGGTACATCTAAACATCATGAAATCATCCATAAACATGAGATCGTGAACCTTGGATCCATAAGCCAATTCAAGGGAAGTTAAGATCAAAGTCAAGAGAAGTAAGAGTCAAGTCAAGAAGAGTTCTTAGAGCTTTCCAAAAGTGTTTTCCAAATGTTTTAGCTTTGTTTTAAGACTTAAAGTTCAAGTTAAGTAAAGAAGAAAGAATAAAGATTGAAGTTCATTTCTTCAAAGAGTATATGGGGACTATGTATTCCAAAGAGTTAAAATATTTTCACATTTAAACAAGAAAAGGAAACCTTGATTTCCAAAGAGCCTTTGAGCTAAGTTTTCAGAAAAGAGTAAACGCTTTCACAATTAAGCAAGAGAGGAAACTTTGATTTCCAAGATAGACTTTGAGCAATTATCTCAAATCATAGAAAGAAGTATGTTTGTAAACATACGAGCTAGTATCATATCTTGGGAGTAGTATTGAGCACCGATATAGGGGAGAGTTTAGACAACTCACAACCCTTATAAACCATGTAGCCACCATGGGTAGAAAAGGGTCATACTTTTTAGATGATTCCTTAGTGCTTTTAAGCATAGACTAGTGGATCCACTTAGTAGTTCAGGTTTTATACCCTAAGTAAGGTATAGGACAGCCCTGGCAGTGTGAGGCAAAACGATGTATCATCACAATCGCTCTTACGTGATGGTTGTCGATTAGAGAAACTCCCACAAAAGTAATTGTATTCTTATATACAAAGTTTATTTGTATTTTTACATACAGTTCAGAGTTATATTGTATCTTTGTATACACACAGAGTTGACATCCATGTTTTAAACAACTTTTCTTTATATTGCACTTGTTTTAAATTGCTTTATATTGAAATGAGTTAAGTTATATTGAGTTAAGTTGAGCCAGGTAAGTTCTTCAGTTCCTTTCAAACTTATGTCTTGTTTTAGAATCCCCATCGCATGCTCGTACATTCAATGTACTGATGTCATTTGGCCTGCATCTTCTTATGATGCAGACACAAGTAACTAGGATCAACATCCAGCGCATCGTTGATCTAGTTGAGCACTTAATGTCTTGTGGTGAGCCTCATTGCTTCCGGAGGACCCCTTATTGCTTTCGGTATTAGTTAGTTCATTAGGATGTCGTGGGTCTTGTCTCGACATCCATCTTAGTTGTTTAGAGGCTTCATAGACAGGCAATCATTAGTTCATTTGTCACTATCTTGTTATTGGATTATGCTCAGATTTGGGTTGCCACTTTGGCTAAGTTAAATGTTTATATTTAAAACATTATGAGTTCAGTTTGAGACAGTTGAGTTACTTAGCATTTGAACCCTTTTCTTAATGCTTAAAGTCTTCTACTGAGTGAGTAAGCCAGAACAAGGGTTCACTTGGGGCTAGCAATGGTTCTCGAGTGTCAGTTCCCCCTAGGGTGTAGGCTCGGGGTATGAAAAACTTAGTATCAGAGCACAGAGTTCAAGAGTCCTAGTGAGTCTATGAAGTCATGTCTGTAGAGTCCTAGTTATTGGTGTGAAGTGCGTCACATCTATATTAGGAGGCTGCAACACTTAGGAAATTATCTCACTTCTTTCACACTTATTTCGAGCCTTAGAGTTTATCTCTAAAAAGTTTCCTTCTAACTCATTACGCATGTCTTTCAGACCATGCCTCCACAAAGAGATGTCTGAGGTCATTTGGTTAGAAGGAATGTTGAACCACAGGAACAAGGGGTACCTAATGCACCAGACGTGCAACCCCAAGGAAAGGCCACCAATACTGAGTTCTGTGAGGCTATTCAGATGTTGAGCCAAGTTGTGACCAATCAAGCTGGGCAACATAGAGGAAATCGATAGGAAGTGGCTGATACTTCAAGGATCCGCGAGTTCTTAAGGATGAATCCTCCAAGCTTCACACATTCTAGTGCTACTGAGGATCCAGAGAATTTTATTGAAGAGCTTCATAAAGTTTTGAAATCATGCATGTTGCTGAAACTAAGAGGGTGGAACTAGCTGCATACCAAATGAAGGGTGTCGCTAGAATTTGGTTCGATCAATGAAAGAAAAACCAAGTTGTGGATGCATCACCTGCGAGTTGGGCTTGTTTTGAGGTGGCCTTCCTCGGGCGTTTCTTCCCCTAGAACTAAAAGAGGCTATGGTACGAGAGTTCCTACACTTAAGCAAGATTCTTTGAGTGTTCATGAGTATAGTCTGAAGTTCACCCAACTATCTCATTATTCTCCGGAGATGGTTGCTGTCACGACCTGGGAACACCCCCTAGTCGTAGTCGGCGTACTCGACCTCGAAGAGGTCTAATACAAGCCGCTTAGCATTCGTTCATCGCATAGACACTAAAACCATAAGTAATTTAAAACTTTCTTTACCAAGAAAACATTTCATAAAAAAAAAATAGCAAGCGGAAGACTTTCTAGACTTTATACATGATGTCTCAAAACCATCTAATACTTTAGAGTACAAAATTCGGGACTAATCCCATACACAACTTAAACAATACTAAAAAGACATAAAAGAACATATTGGGTATTGTCCTCGAATCTATGAGGACTCACCAAGTCTTCATCTTCAACACTTAGAAACC
>JAJOOB010034068.1:0-16125 GCA_029582485.1 Solanum tarapatanum
TAATATAATAGAAAAATCAATAAAAAAGAAAAGAATATGGTGCGAATTAAAAAAAAAGAGAGATATATTTTCGAATACCCAATAGAAATTAACGAATTATAATTCTTCTCTTTTTAGGATTAGGTTTCTTGTACACAACATGGTGCGAATAATAAAAAAAAAATCCGAATTACATTTCTTCTTCTAGGAAATAACCCAAAATATGATTCCTTAATAGTTTAGGATCTATTATTTATGGTAATTTGATTATAGAATTTCTAATTAGTTTAGGATTTGTTATTTAGTTAATTGTGTTTAATTAGGATTTGTTAGTTGTAATTTAATTTGGGTTTGTTAGTAGATTATAAATAGGAGATGCCTTTATTACATATTTTCAATCTAAGTCTCTTACCTCTTCTTTGTTCACTACATAGCTCATATACAGAATCATGACACCAACAACAAGGCGGCTTGATGATATTTTGGAAATGGAAAAGTATTCTCTCAAAACAACGAAAATAATGGAAAATTGGAGAGAAAGAAGAATGAATTAGGGGAGGAACTTGAGGAGAAAGACAAGAAGAAGAGAGAGCGGAGCTATCTTAGGAGAGAAGAAAGATGATTCGTGCGGAGCGATCTAGGAAGGAGAGGCAGAATATGCAGTTTTAATCATAGTTATCGAGTTTAATAATCTATCTTATTATTTATCATATTTTTCCCCACTTTTTTGCTTGCTCCTTCTTAGTGTGTTTTGTTTGTTGCAGTTAATCAATTTATTACATCTCTTTCTTATATACGAGATTTTTAGCAAGCAATGTCACCTTTTCATATACTATTATATTCTTTCTGACTAAATTTTCGTTTTAAAAATAATCTCATTATAAATAATATATCTTAGCGTTTTTGCTGTCTTTTAATTATATATACATATTTATCAAAAAAAAATTAATTGTGATCTGTTAGCATTTACAATATATTGACTTTTTTTATACACAATATCATTAGTACCAGGTCTATCATAGGTCATCCTGTAAATTTAATATGAATGAATAACTTCCCAACCACTAGTATATATATACTCTTTCGCCTTTTCTTGAGAAAGATTGCACCAAATTTATGTGTAAATATGCTTTAAGAGAGATTGCCACTGGTACTCATCAATTTGACTGGTGTACAGGTAACTTTAGGAGAATAATAGATTTGTCAATTTTGCATAATGAATACTCCTGAATGAGTTGATAGTAAAGTATTTGTGTTGCTCTCAATATAGAGAACAATCATAGAAAAGAAACACGAATTTGGGGACCACATCCATGTTAGAATTAGATGGTGTGAAATACAAGGTAAATATTTCTTGGTATCGAGTGTATACACTCAAGGAATGTAACTTATTTTAATTAAATGATTTGATGGAGTAAAATATATATTATGCAATTATAGTTTAAGTCGTGTGTGTATATATATTTCAACACATATCCTATATTTATTGGCTTGATGTTAACACATGATACCGATAAAGTTAGATCAAATAGAAAATTGACATTATTATTGGACGTGTGTTTGATGAACGTTTTCCTTATCTAAAATGATTTTATCAAACCTTATAAGTTAGCCTTAATCAAATTAAAATAATTTAAAAATATATGATCATTAAATGTGGTCATGTAATCATTTTTCATGAATTTCAAATTAAATGTGGCAATGAAAATATAATTATAAGGGAATTGAAAGTGGTCTTCAACTGATTGAAAGAGAAAAAAAATATGTAATAGTATTTACTATTTTATAATTGTAAAAAATAATCAACAACATAAAAAAAATATTTTTATAACCATGTGTAACAGTGTAAGTAAGACATTTGAGGTAGTCCAAACATCTCGTCAATTCATGTTTCTAGTGGCCTCTCTATGCTCTTGTCTCACAAAAATGAAAGTTTACTTGGTCTTTATCTCGAGCAAAGTAATCTGTTCAGAAGGTTTATTCAAGGTTTTGGTGAGGGCTGAGTGATTCATAGTTCAGAATGATACTTCAGAAGGTTTGAGGGCTGAGAATCCCATAGTATCTAGTGATATTGTCAAGGCATTACATGACTTACTCTGCAAAGTTATAGATTACCAATTTAGTAACACGTTCAAAAAATATATTTCCCTCTTTGATGGAACATAATTTTTCTAGTAATGCTAAAGTTATAGATTACTAATTTAGTATTACGTTCAAAAATATTTTTTCTTCTTTGATGGAACAGAATTTTTCTAGTAATGTTGTTTAGGGAAAAAGTAATGTTTTCCTATAGTATTTGATGACAGTTTGCGTATGGCTATCGTTCGTCATTGGCCTCTTCATCAGTTGGACATTAAGAATGCTTTTCTGCATGGTGATCTTGAGGAAGAAGTCTATATGGAGCAATCACCTGGTTTTGTTGCTCAGGGGAGTCTAGTAACCTTGTATGTCGATTGCGTAGGTCACTCTATGGTCTAAAACAGTCTCCTCGAGTTTGGTTTGGGAAGTTCAGCACAGTAATTCAGGAGTTTGGCATGACTCGTAATGGAGCTGATCACTCTGTGTTTTATCGGCATTCTACACCAAGTCGATGTATTGAGAGGTTAATAGTTGGTGTTACTCTGGAAATGAACTATATTTCAGTTTGATTATTGAGAAGTTCATACTCAGTGTTATTCTTGAAACGAACTATGTTTCAATTTGCTTATTGAGAGGTTCATACTCAGTTTTACTCTGGAAACAAAATATCTCAAAAGATCATTATTTAAGAAAGTCACTCAACTTAGTTTTGTTTCAATAAAGTCACTCAATTTATGGATTTTCTTTTATAAAGTCACTCAAGTTAAACTATTTTTTCTACAAAATTATTATAACCAAATAATAAAAGAGATAATTGCACAAACCACCCTTTAAAGTTAGTTTCTTAATACTTACTTTCCTTGTAGTAGATTATAATATTATATTTACCTCTCTTATTTTATTTTATTTTAATAATATTATCTTAACCTAATTAATATTAACTCAACTGTCCAAGCATTAAGCATTATGCAACTTGGCTCAGGTTTCGTCTCTTCAAGTAATTTACCTGTTTGGTCTTATAGCATATCGATTGCAGATAGAAAATATTTTTTTCTAAAAGCCAAAGAGGACACATTACTCATACTAATTACTATCGCGTCCCTCTAGGAATCACAAATGGTTCAGTTTTGCGGGCAAATTCACCCCAATTCAATTCTTTTTTTTCTTTTCGAAAAAAAAAACTTTTTTAGTTACTTTTTCGGTTTCTTTTTAATTGTCATGTATTTAAAAAGGAGTAATTTTTTAAGTATAGCAAAAATAAAAATCATATTTCTATGCTATAACTATAGTTTGCATAATTGCGCTCCATAACAAATTTTATGTTTGCTATGGAGCTACTGATCTGTATATTTCGGTAATCCTGCCAATTTATATACTATTTGATTGTTTTAAAAATTAAATAAAAAGGCGCTAATTTTTGTTACAAAAAAAAATCGCTGCTAAACTAATGCACTGTCACGACCCAACCCACCAGGCCATGCGGGCACCTACACACTAACACCTAAGTAGGAGAACCCTCATATCCCAATAGTTAAAACATGTGGAAGATTAACGAAAATGGAGATAAATGAAATCATAATGCTTTTATAAATGAAAATCTTCTTAATCAAATTCGGGTTAAAATTTGTAAAGTAACTAACACCCCCAAGAATCTAGTCTAAACAGGTACAAGAGCTACTAAGAGTATAAACTGAACATAATAAATAAAAGACACAGCTCCCACCATGTGGAATGAAAAGTAGAAGCTGCTGCAGAATTCTTCATCTTCATCTAATGACACATCACTAACCTGCATCCAGACTATGTTAGTATCAGTACAAACAACACGTACTAGTAGGCATCATCGATCAACCCGACGCCCACCACATAACATAAGAAAACAACTAGCAAGAACATGCAATAAACCACTTGTTTCTCCACCTTTACCCTCTCTTGAAAACCTCCGAATTACACTAGTACTCTAACTACTAACCACCATCTCGGTCAACCTACTTACTAGGTTCTTGATCATAGCCTAACCATTCTAATACATAGAAAAGTCCCTAAATACAATTACAAGCATTCCGACTAACCGCTCACGTCATTCCCTTACTTCCTCTTCATATTACCCAATTATGGCCACATAGTACATTACGTCAAGTTTTCTAACCACTAACCACAAATTTCTTTCTCCAAGTGAAATCCACCTAAGCACTTACATCACGTACACTACCCCACTCCTCGCCATTAAAACACACGACGCCCTTTACTCGGACATTAACAATTTTTGAAACGTTTACTCCCCACCTACCATATCATATCCCGGTTGGGTTCGCCCTTTCCGGTTCACTCAACGTCAAGGTACATATCAAGTTTACTCAACATAGAAGAACAACCAAACATAAGTCCTCATAACCATTTAATAACTCCAAGAAATACAACATCAATTATCATTACGAACAAGGTACATTTTCACAATCCTCAAGGCATACAATTATGTCAAATCATTGATCCTCTCAGGGGACCCAAACCCAAACAGTTAGCATACCAAAACATGGTACCCGATCCAATAATTATGTCGAAATGTGGCAATTGATCTCATAATTATATCAAAACGTGGCAACCGATCCAAGTTAGTGTGTCAGAACGCAACACCCGATCCATTCAACAAACCACAATCACAAATCACATTCGCATAATCATATAATCAAGTCATGATTCATGACATTCATCATTTGTATATCCTATTATATAATTAATGTGATTAACAATGCAACATTCACATACATACATGTATCATAATGAAGCAAGAAAGAACATACAACACACAATCATAGAATCTCAACCATCCCAATGAACTATACATCAATGTATGTCATGTAAACATTAATTCGACCATACTTAGCCCTAGTTCATCATCTAAGGCTTCTTTCTATGATTTAATCGTATTTCTTTCAATGCACGAAGGCCTAGGCATCATTCCTACCATTGATTATCATTATACTACGCAGTGGGCACAAATTTATAGCTACTCAATCAATAAAACCTAGCCTACCTAGGCGCCAAACAGCTGCATGGTGTTTTTGGCTTTGATTCTTATTTTCGGACTTCATGACGGTGATCTTGATCAAAAATCTGCCACCCATCGACCTTTTTACGCTAGAAATCTCATTTTCCTTCCTTCCCAAACTTAGAGCAGCTTTCTGAGGGTTTCTAGGGTGTTTTATGACTAATTTAGGTATTTTAAGAAGGAGGAATTAGGATTTCGCGTTATTTACATTTTGTCTCGCCTATCCCTCTAGCGCCACCTTACCCCGCCCTGGTGCCGCCGCCCTAGCGGCATCTGGCCTACCCTGGCGGGACAGTGGCCCAGTATTTCTCGAAGTTTCCCTTTTCCTCATTAACGATGGTTCGGGTCGTTACATGCACATTATATTTTAATATGATTTCTTTCCTTCTATGACTTCTTCATCAATTGGGACTCCATTATATATGTATAAACAAACTGAAACATAGTAATTGCATATAAACAAAATTACTACATATATACATAAAGAGATTATACAGACATGTATTGTTATGTATAACTATGAAATATATACAAACAACAAATTATATACAAATAAATGCTATTATCTACTACTACTTGTACATAAAGTGTCTTTTGTGAAAAATTTATAGAATCTGTATAAATAAAATTACTACATATATAGATAAAGAGATTCTACCGACATGTCTTGTTATGTAAAAGTAGTGTTTTAAAAAACTCTTCTGGGACTCGCCTCGGGAATCGCCCTGGGGCGGGGCTCTAACAAAACGCCCCGAGACTCAAGTGTGAGACTTAGTTCTGCAAGACTTACGCCTTAAGCGCCTGACTGTACGCCCTAAGCACGATCAATGCCCAATGCTTGGGACTCACCTAACAGATCTTACACAAATTATGCATTAAATTTTTTAATTAACATTGTTGACCCTCATAATTCTTGAATAAATGAATGATACATAATAATTTTTTAATCTATAGAGATAAGAAGATTAAGAGTAGCTCAAACAACAAGTGTAGTATCACATCTTTACTATTTGGTAACACTGTAAAGGTATATATTACGTAACAATTCTTTTAAAAATACCTAGCGAAATTTTACTTTTTCATTTATCATTGGTATTCATGGTTTTGTCATATGTCTCAAAATTATCATATTTTATTTAGTTATTTGAAAGTAATTTTATTTTTATTCATGAAGGAGTGATGTTATTACTATAATACATTGATTATTTTCTTTTAGGGGGGTAAATTGTATAGTATGATAAAAAAAATTCTAGAAACAATGATTCTTTTATTACTAGGAAGTTAAGATATTAGATTATTTATACTTGTATAGTCATGTTAGAAGTTTTATTTTCTATGAGTTTCCTTAATATGTTTGTAATTATTTCAAACTATTGATGTATTTTTATAATTTTGTGTTATTAGATTATTATACTATATTGTAAATTAAAAAATTAAAGATCCATAGGGCTTACGCCCCACGTCTCGAGGCTTACGCCTCGCCCTATACTAAGTAAAACTCCCCGCCTCACGCCCCCGCCTTTTAAAACACCAGTAAAACTATGGAAAATATACAAACAACAAATTATATACAAACAAATGCTAATATCTATTGCTACTTGTATATAAAGTGTCGTTCGTGCAAAATTTATAGAATCTGTATAAACAAATTAAAACTTAGTGATTGTATATAAACAAAATTACTACATATATACATAAAGAGATTATACAGACATGTCTTGTTATGTATAACTATAGCACATATACAAACAACAAATTATATACAAGCAAATGCTATATATATATAATTATTTTTTATACAACACATAATTGTATAAAGAGAATTCGTATATACAAATATATCTTCTGAGTGAGTCCCGCCAAACGGCAAAAAACATGAAACTTTTGCTGCGAATTACAAATAAAGGAAACTATGGCTATAACATTTAATATTAATTAAATGTTTGCTATTTCATACAATTTTCCTTTTTAGAACTATTTACTTCCAATATGTCAAATGCAATAAAAATACTACTTCGTCTAATTTATATGACTCATTTTTTTAGTCAATTCCTGAAAGAATGACACATTTTTATATTTAGTAAAAGTTTAATCATCGTTCCAATTTATATGTAGTTTAAGTTGACATGAAGTTTAAGCAAAATGGTATAAAATAAGTCATAAATATTTGTGTGCCAGTAAATCATTTCATTAGGTTGTAAAATAAAAATTCAAAAGTTTATTTTTTTATTAAATGCATAATTGTGTCATTCCTTTTAGGGGTAATTAGACTTCTCATATGTTGATCAATAACAAAACCAATAAAATAGTTTTAAACGATTTTCAGTTTTGGTTCTTAACGGTTCGCTTTCAGATTAACCAATAAGAAAATGTTTATAAAATAAATATATGACTTCTCCAACAATTTGACGTGACCAGACAATAATGCAACTTTACAAATGCTCATACAATTGACACAATAATATTTAACATGAAAAGAACTATATAAGTGTAACACCAAGAGAAATTAAGAGGAATTGGATTCCTATTTTAGATTTTTGACATTTTATATACTGTGAAGTTGTGAACTCAAAGCCAATGTGAAAGGTGAATTGGATGCTAAAGGGATAGGGCCTAGGGTTGCGTAACGGTCGGTTCGGTTTTGAAGTTTATCGGTTTGGCTTATTGGTTATCGATTGGTAGAGATGCTAAATCATTATCGAACCTTAAGATATTGGCTTATCGGTTATTGGTTTATCGATTTTTTATCGTTATTAGTTTAACCGTTAAGATTTGACACAAAAAAATATTGAAAATCACTTAGAAACAAGGTGACAAACCAAATGAACCATACACATGAGTTCACAAGTTACATCTTGCTCAAAAGCAAATATTTTTACATTGTAGAATAACCAAGTGTTTGAGACAACCAGGAAACCAAACACTACGTCAAAGACTTTATATACAAAATTGTATAAATATAATTATTTAATTTACTATCGGGTTATCGGTTAACCCGTTAAGAAAAAACCTCAACTCGTTAAAAACCGATAACCCGATAAGAAAAAAAAATAAAAACAGTTATCAAAACTGCAAAACCAATAACCCAATACTAAGAAACCACTAACTTTTTTTCGGTTCGGATTATCGGTTTCGATTTGGTTTTGAATAGCCCTAGATAAGGCAATCAATAAGGTACTGAAAATAATATTTAGTATTTATGTAGGGTAAATAGTAAATTATTATAGTCTTAATAAATTACTAGTTTACCCAATCGCCCAAAATTGAAAAATAAAAAATCGAACGATAACTCGATAATTTTTTTATAAAATCATTAACAACTTGTTAACTTAATAACCCGATAGCAATAAATTGATAGCATTTTTTTATTCGATTTATCAATCTATTCAATATTTGCTTTTACAAAAATAAAAAATAAAATTTGTGATGGAAAGTTTATTTAAAAGAAGAATTAAATAACCACATAAATATTTAAAATCACAAGTTTTAATTTGATATTATAATAAGGGAAAATTACGCGGTTAAACAAATTTATACCATTTAATTACTCATCATAGCTATAGTTTGCTATAATTACCACTCGCGACTAACATTAACTATTAATTACGTGGGCTGACCTCCAGTTTGTTAATTAGCCACATTTGTATATGTATAATTCGCAACTAACAAGTTTTTGTTTGATTTGTATTTGTATACGATGGTTTGTATTTGTATATGATGATGATTTCCTTTGGTTTTTCAGTTTTGTCATCACATATATTCAATCTTTTTGTGTATAACTTTTTAAAGTTTGTATAAACGTGTAATTTTCAGATTTTGTATAATATAATTTATATAATGTAATTTGTATAATATATTTTGTATAATTGTTTAAAGTTCATAAGTTTATGTTTGTATCAATTTGTTATTTCGAGTTTTATCATATTTGTATAATTCCAGACTTTATATTACTCAATTATACAAAAACACGCGAATTATACAAACGAGATGCAAATTATACAAATTATTGCATCTCTCCTCCCTCTCCCAATCTCGCTCGCCTCTTTCCTCCCTCTCATAACCTCGCTCGCTAGAATATACAAATACATATGTATAGTGTACAATTATCTAACCGATATACATATACAATTCACCTCTCTCCCACCCTGTGCCCTCTCTCGCTTGCCTCTCTCCTCCCTCTCCCAGTCTCGCTCACTACTATCCTCCTTATAGCATGTAGCTACGAATCGTAATTAGCAAATTATACCTATGAAGTGTAATTAGATATATATTTGGTTCTTAAATTTTTGATTAAAAATAAAAATTCCATGTTAGCAAATTTTAGTGAAAAAAATAATTAAATAGGTTGAGCGACTTTTGAATTGAAAATGAAAGTTGACTGACTTTCTGTGAAAATAGTTGATAGTTGAGTGACCATCAAAGTTATTAACTCCCGTATCATACTTATAAGTTATAACCTATCATGATTTGAAATATAATGGACATGCAATATGAATACAAATTGATATGAAGTTGAAATTTGATTGGTCATATAATTTGTGTTTCATAACTTTATCTTTTTCATAAACATAAAAACCCACAAATTAAGAAAACTATCAAATTTTTCTCAATTCTTACTAAATCTTACCAAATCAACAAATCATAAGGATTCCAGTTTCAAAGGGAGTTCTTGACCAGTTGGAAAAAATGTTAGCTAACTTTTGGGGAGGCGGTGATGAAGACAGGGTATGGAGTTTATCCAAGGAATGCTCTCCCGTGGCGGTACGCGGATTCTCGAGGGCCCGAGCTCCCATCTCTAAATATCCCTGCTGCTACGTTCATTTGGTCGAGCAAGGTCTTCCCTTGTCTTCTATGTATGGCTGGCTCTTCTTTCCTTGCAATTTATAATGCATTAAGGGGACAAAGACCAGAAACTCTTCGCTGAATGTGGCTCATAACCGGTACCGGTGCACGAAAAGCTATGTGAAGTAAAAGAAGAAAAGGTCGCCGATTGCTACTAAGAACCTAACAGAACTTTTCCTAGGAACATGATTTGATTCTGCAAGCGATTCAGTACAAACGAAGAAATTTCGAACAAAAGGGTCGGAACAGGATCCAATTGGTCATGAACATGTAAGGTGCTGCTTTTCGCAAATCCCAGCATACCCCAGAACCTCTTAACATTACACCACTGAATAAACAAGATATCAAAATATTTTAATTCATGGTATTATATCCATTTTTTAACTCATAATTTATAAATTTATAAATTATATTTTGTAAATAAAAGATTATCATTTTAAATTTTACAACAAAATTCGTACTCGAAGGGAGGAACAGCACAGAAACAGAGTGAACAAACTTGATTCTCTGGGAATCCGATTAACGACGTGAGCTTCATCTGAAATTATCCATTAGAACTTCTTCCCTGGTAATCCGATTACGACGGGGTAAACTCTCGATGGTATCGGTTATGACATAGGAGTTGGTTCGATTGTTTGGTTTGAAGTTCCGATCGAGGTTTAGTCGTCCGGTCAAGGTTCCAGGTCCTGGCCGTTGGAATTGCTTGTACTCAGTTTCATTGTTGTTGGGTCTTCGTTTATTTTGCTGTGTCGGCTCGATTCAATTTTGGAAAGGAATTTCAGCTATACAGAAGGTTCATTTCTAATCCTATAGTAATTAATTAGTGCTTGGATTTTAATAGATCTATGTGTTACAAATTGAAATGCTTGCCTTTTATTCTTCTGTGATATTTCTTCATGTAGTGTTCTTATCACTGTTAAATTTTGGATTGATATTGAATTGAGATTTTAAATGTATTTGTTGTTAGACAAAGTAAAGGGATTGTAGGAAGTAATCTGAAACTAAATAAAGTGTTTGAGCTCAGGTTCATGGAATTGATCGTATCGTGGATGTTGCTAAATATTGAATTCGGGTTTCAACAAGTAAAAAGAGTTTTGGGTTGTTACTGATGATAGATAGTGTTTGTGTTGGTAGGCAATTCTAGGTCTGTTTAATTGCATGTGTCTTTATTTGCTTTCAATAAAATTAATGTACTTTTCCCGGGAAAATGCCCTGAAGAATATTTGTAAAGGAGGAAGGCTGTTCATGGACATGTAGCGTAGGATACTAAGATAGGTACTTTCATTTCGGTTTGTAATAATTTAGATATTGTTTTGAACCCATTTTTGGTGCCCGTGATTGCATCTCTTTGAGTTTTTCCAAATGAGTTACTATTTGAGCCAATACAAGTCAACTAAAGCGACCGTGCTAAAACAACGAAACTCCAGGAGTGTCTCACACCTTCCTCTCGTTAAATAGAATTTCTTAACTAGAATCTGTCATTGACCAGTCTATTTGAGTCAAACTTGTTTAAAAAGGGATATTTGTTTATTAAAGTGACTTGGCACCCCAAAATCCAATGTGAAGTGGCGGCTCCGATTTTAAAAATGAATCCCTTTTGAAACACATTTTTCGTCACTTTCAATCTAGAAAACCCTTTTTGAACTTAAAATGTAAATCTAATCTTTTATGGTTAAAAATGGGGTGTGACAGTGCTATCTTAGTAGTTTTCATGTTGCTTTAGAGAGACGAATAAATTAACATATGTGACTATAATTATTTCAAAAAGGGATATTTGTTTGTTAAAGTGACTAGTTCCTGAGTTGGTTATAGTATGCATTCAAGTGGACCTTTTTGTTTGATTGGATCATGGTGCATTTATTATGTAGTGAAGTTGATTACTCCATTAATCTGCATCAATTATTAGTTTGTTTTGAATTACAAATATTTTGAATATGTGATTATTAAGCAATTGAAGTAGGAAATATGAACGTTTAAACTAGGACTATGTACACTTCGTTAGTTCGTGGTCTTAAGATGTGAAGAATATGCTAGAAGTGCATGATAGAGCTAGATGGAAATTCTATAATAAAGAAGAAACATAATCTGATGTAATGAGTAGAAAATTTGCATATTGTTCTACATTTTTTGCTAGATTACAGACAGGTTCGGAAAGATTTGATTTTCTTGATCAGCTATTGACAGCAAGTTCCCTAGAGGGTGTCATGGGGTTGAGCAAAACTGAAGTGAACTTGAAGAGGTTACTTGTAACTGCACCACAGCAGCAAAATCAAGCAAAGCTTATACATGTATGCACAGGTCATTCAAGTTCAACACTTTAGAGAATTGATAATTGTGTTTGTTTATTTTTCTTTTCATTCTTCCCTATGGCTTGGGTTTGCATGTATGTGAGACTTGTCG
Organism: Solanum tarapatanum; assembly: GCA_029582485.1. NCBI lineage: Eukaryota > Viridiplantae > Streptophyta > Magnoliopsida > Solanales > Solanaceae > Solanum > Solanum tarapatanum. The sequence goes on from JAJOOB010034068.1 coordinate 12,350, forward strand.
TGAACATGGTGAATTTATCAGCTCATTGATTTGATTGTGCTTTTTTTTTTTTTGATAGATATAAATTAAGATATTATATTCTTGAATAGATGATTCTAGTCCTTAAAGGCTTAATCTTTCTGTTACTCTAACATGCCTACACTCTAATATTGGTTTTTGTAATTTAGTTTCATTTTTCAGTCTTTGAGTGTGGGTTTATCTGGATTGTAATTTCATTTCATTTTTCAGTCTTCGAGTGTGGGTATTTCTGGTTATCTAATTTGGAAAAGTTGCGACCTAAATCACATGTTATAGTTACACAAAACAAGACATCTGGTAGTCTTGATTTCCTGGGTATTAAGACTTAAGAGGCTCATTTCTTTGACTTTCATGATATGCTTTGAGATGCTAACTTTGAAACACTTGGCCTGTGTAAATGAACCTTATAGGTATTGACTAGCAGTAGTTTGATGGCTATATGCTTTTCAATATCTTTTTGTTTTCTCTTCCTCTTGCCTATTATTTTGCTAGAGGTTTTGAAGAACTTATGAATTGTGCTATTTAATGGAGCTCATATAATCTGTTTGAACCGTAAGCATTTAAGAAAGTCTTCTTTCTATTTTGGAAGCTTTATATATTCGAGCAGCTTCAAGTGAACTGGTAGCTCTGTTGATTCACCAACAGAATGAAGGGTAACGAGGATTTCCACTGTTCTGATACCAGTACGAGTTCATCCATAAAGAAGGCTATGTATCTTCATCCTACTTGGGCTGATTAAGTGGGTCTTTCCTCAAGTAATTTTATATGGACTGTTTCGGAAAAGATGAACCATTGTGCCTTTGATGGACAGAGAGGCTAATGGTCAACTCTGTCCCTTGTTAAATATACTCTCCTACTTTAGTTTATTATTGAGTAAAACTATAATGGACAATGATAGTGTTCTATGGCTTTAGTTTTGGGACTTCAGTGCATACAGAGTACTTGCATTCTCTAAGGATACATCTTTTTGGGCTTTGCAATACAAATTTTGTATACAATGTTGTACCTCACTTGCATGCCTTCAACACATTTACCTGTCAAATATATTTTTTGGAGCAAAAGTACTTTTCTGATCTCAACATGGTGATTAAAATTAGTAGTACTGCAATATCACCATATCTAGGATGAACAGGGCTCAGGAAGTCTCGTCCACCTACTGAAGTTTTTTAATCAGATGTAGGATGAGAGATAAGAGTCATAGTAATACCTCCTTGTCTTCCCTAATCTTCTGAACAAACATGCATCAACTGTTTTTTCTTTGTCTCTGATGGAGCCTCTGTTTCAGGAAGCTGATCTGCTCCTTTTCCGTTGTATGTTTTCTGATGTAGTTGTTATATGTGAAAGTTGATAATTTTCTGTGCTCACAGCTGCAACTTGCAGCATAGGTTGTTTCTACTTTCTATGAAAAGCTTTTCAGAAAATCATGGCATAGGCAATTGCTTGTACAATTTTTGTCATCTGAATTTTTTCTTTATAGGGTATATGCATTTACTATTTCCTTTTGTTATATCTTTCACAGTATGTTGCCACTTTGCGGGAACTGCTGGAGCAATTGGCTGACGAGAGGAATTCTGATGGATTACCAAGGTCTATATGCTTTGTTCTTTTCCAATTAGATAATTTGAAGAGAACAGAAAACTACTTGCTGCTACAAAAACTTCCAGATTGTTGGCTTCCTTACTATCTGTGACTGTTTTTTATAAAGTCCCTGCCTTCTGTTTGTTTAGTTTGAATTATCATTTAAATTTAAATGTATGCTTCCTAGCCTTTTCACTCTACCTAATCAATAAAGTGGAAACCCCTTATCATGGTCGGTTAGATGGAAACTCACCCTCCTTTGATCTCAACTCTGCTTACCCTCCTCCAAATTGGACATATTTTAGTTATATTTTTTGTAGAGTGGACTAATATCCTGCCTATAATGAAAAAATCGCATCCTGACAGTATGACTAGTCTATTTTATCTCCTTCTATGGAGGAAGTTATGATGCTCTATGCAGACCGTTTGGTGGTGTGTGTTAGCAGTTATGTTCTGCATTTTTCTGCTTTTGTTATCCGTGAAATGACCAGGGATGACATAAAAAAAATTATTGTCTTCCTGTGTTTAGAATAGAACTTCAGCCATATACTTCTAACAACTCTAAAAATTTTCTTTACTGTATGAGGAGAACGTTTTGAACTTCTATAAACTAGTCATGAGAGTTTTCCTGTATTAAAAAAGCTAATATAGATTGATTTAATGCCTGAAATACTTTGCTTGAGGGTGTATGTTCTTATTGGATCTCTTTTTTAAAAAAAAAATAAAAAATTTACTAGATGCTTTCTTCCTGATTTGTGTTCAATTTTCACGTTGTCTCCCAATATAGGGTTTCAAAAGCTAAGGTGAATGAATATGCTGAGAACATTGAAGCTGTTGCTGCCAAGTTAGCTGTGCCCATGGTATGCACGTGCTAGTGTCATTTCTTGTGATTTACCATTCAGATTCACCTTGCTTTCTTATATGAAAACATATCATATTGAGGTATTTTACTGATTTTGATGGAATATGAAGGAGCTGCCATTTTTTTTTTATCAAATAGACTGTACTTGAATTTTAGTCCATAGCGCTCAGCATTTCAGACTTCATTATCCTTACTGTTACTTCTGTTGCCATACCTCTGTTCTTTTGATGTTTTTGAACGTGGTTCAGTTTTCTCTTCTGGAGTCACCTTTCAACTTATTATAGACATATGCTAGTAGTTATTTGAAATATTTTTGCTTCTATATATATGATTAACAAATAAATTATCTTCAACCACATCCAGTCTGATGAGCATACACCCGAGGAACCTGTGGCTGAGACTTCCAGCAGTGGAACTCCTAAAGCAGAAGAAAGTGTGAATTCTGCTTCTGAAGGATTGAGAAGAAGATTTGGGTACCTGCATTTTAGCCATTGCAATGTGTCATTTTATAATTCTCTCTCCTGACCGTTGTTCTTTGAATGAAATAGGGTCCATTCAAACAATGAGGAGAGATCTCGAGATACCATTGATTCTGATCAATCATCAGCTGCAGTCAAACTGGATGATGCTGCACGGACACATATTGAGAAGCACAGGTGCTCGATCTGTACTTTTTTTCTGTATTAATATTTATAGACAGTTTTTTTGTTTGTTGACTTCTGTTCCACCAAGGCTTTCCCAATGTGTATCTGTTCCTGAGAAGGTACAGCTTGTCATGTGTGACTTGTTAAATTAGGTCTAAGGCTTAACTCACACGCCAAAAGCTAGTACAGCTTGCCATGTGTGACTTGTTAAATTAGGTCTAAGGCCTAACTCACACCCCAAAAACTAGCTCAAAGGGAGGAGGATTGCTCAAGCCTTATAAGGAATTCACCCATCTCAGTATCCACCAATGTGGGACTTTTGTCATTCTTTAACACCCCCACCTCAACGCCCTGTGCTTAGCATCTGGTGCGTGGGCAATTTTGATTTTGGGGGGCCCTAACATTGGGTGAGATGGGCCCTGCTATGATACCATGTTAAATTAGGTCGTAGGGCTAACTCACACCCCAAAAGTTAGCTTAAAGGGAGGAGGATTGCCCAAGCCTTATAAGGAGTCCACCCATCTCATTATCCACCAATGTGGGACTTTTGTCATTCTTTAACGACTAACAGTGTAGTAGGTATGCGTCATCTAAAAAAAAGGTGTAATAGATATCTGTCTCATGGTGTAGTTGATCTAGTTAAATATAAGCAGAACAGTGTAGGAATACTCCCC
>JAJOOB010034070.1:0-14599 GCA_029582485.1 Solanum tarapatanum
GATGCAGAAAAATGAGAGAAAACCTCTCTATTTATAACCAACAAAGGGTAAAGGTCACAACCCTTTGGAAAGAAGACAACCTTTCAGAAAGAAGACAATCTTTCAGAAAGGTCACAACACTTGGGAAAAGGCATAACCTTTCAAACGGTCACAATCCTTTAGAAAGGACACAACCTTTCATAAAGCTCACAACCCTTCGGATAGTCACAACTCTTCAGGAGAGTCACAACCCTTCATTTCCTGTTCACACCTTTAAAACCCAACAGCGTAAACTTGAAATGATTATTGATCTCTTCCGAGACTCGTTAGCTAAACTGATTATTATTATTTTTAAAAAGAGACAACTCTGCTTAATAATAAAAGTTTCTTAATTATTGTCTGAGTCCGATCTTGTTACTTATTTCTACCATCTTACTCCCATTTTGCAGCTAGACCGGGATTTCAAAAGCCTGGTGATCCCCCTTCTAATGTGAAGCCATGCTTGGAACCTATTCCCCTAACCGAGAAGGGCCTACTTCCCCCAGATTATACTATGGAAGATCCGGATTCTCATTTTATATACATCTGTACAAAAGTTGATGAATCAGTGGAGCTGAGCTACAAATCCACAGATCCTTTGACTGATGATTTACTATTGGAATCGCTAAGCCTCGGGAAGGATTGATTCTTCAAGTCTCGGTATTTCAAGTCGGCAGAAACCATGTATGCTTACTGAAGGATGTACTTTTATTATCTAGGCTTGTAGTGTATCTTCTTTTTATTGGGGATTCATACTTCAGAAAAAGAGACTGTTTTGGGGGTGGGAGATGGCAGGGGAGGATTTTGTTTGTCTTTTGTTTTTCCCTTTGTGTACTATTTTAGTAACGTGGTATTCGGGTTGGTTTGGGCGCCCATCCGCAGTTTCACCAGGAACTGTTACTTCCTCGGGCACATGTATTTGGTAACTCTGCCCAATGCCCACCAAGGTTGATACTGATGGGCAGAAATCATTGACCCCCCGTGATGTTTAGTCTTTTCTTACCTTTCCTTTTTTAGGGTGGGAACAGGTGACGGAGAACGGGAGGGGGCAATTTTTTTTTGCAGTGGTTCTGTCCAGAATTTTCAGCTCTAGATGGAAGCCAGAATAAGTTACTCCCCGATGTCTCGGGCGTGCCACGAGCTTAGCTTGTTCTAGGTGGTTATGTTGTGAATCTAATAATAGACATCCTATAGTTGTCATGTGTGTAGCATAGAACTGGAATATTTGTTTCAGTTTTTTTTACCTTATTCTGGTTTAGGCCTACTTGCAAGTCATTCTGGCTGACTGGTTTTCAATGCTGTTATTTGTACCATCATTTTGTTACATTATTTTGTATTGTATCTTATCTTATCCTTACTATATGGCGTTATTGTTTTGTTTCGTTGATTGTGATAATTTATATTCTCTCTGCTACTGGATGAAAGGAAATTGACTTGGTTTGGAATTACTTTTTTTTTCTTTTTCTGTATGATAATGAATATCTTAAACTTAAAGCCATTTTTCTGTCGAGACACAAAAGGCAATATGGAAGATTAGTGAATCTGAGCAATTGCTATTACGTCCCTACAAGTGTTGATAGATAGATTAAGGGTGTGTTCGATATTTTCATGTTCGATTGGTCAGAAATTTTAGAAATATTTTATTTAGGAAAATGAATTACTTGAATAAGGACGATGACTTTCCTAATGAAAGTAGGAAAAAGTAGCAGCATTGTTTCCTCTTCACTCCATTTTCGTAGTTTTGTCTTTTATATATATATATATATATATATATTTAGGATAATAATATTTATTTCCTAATGAAAGCAGGAGAAAGAGTGTTTAGTTAATTTTTTTGTTTGGTTTCAATCTTTGGAAAATTCCTTCCAATAAGTAGTTGATAGCTGAGGCGGAGCTAGTTTTGAGATACGAGTTCAGTCTAATTTTAATTCAAATTTTATGTTGGGTCTTAAATCAATTTTTTCAAAGAAATTCATTGAATATGTATAATTTCTCCGTTTGACCAACAATATTGGGATGTCCGATAATATTTGTCCACTTTATGAAATCAATGAATAATGTTACACGGTCATTTGATAGTGTATAAAAAAAATGTTAAATAGAGTGTATTCAGTGGCGAATTTATGTGTAAAAATTGGGTCACCCGAACCCGTGGTTCTCCGACTAAACTCGATATATTACTTGTATAATTATTAAAGAACATATTAAATAAACACTTGTTGAACCCATTCTTAAAGTTGCTGGATGGTTCACTGGTTTGACAGTCAGATTTTAACACCAAGGTCCTGAGTTCAATCCCAGCCAGCCACAATTCACTTCTATTTTTTTTAGTAACTAATAACACTCGTTTTTTCAAAAAAAAAAAAAAACAAAATTCTAAAGCAATGGTGCACCCGTTTTCTTGAAATCCTGGATTCGCCTCTGAGTGTATTAGTAATGTTTGCTTTATAATGTATGTATTAGTTATGTTTGCGTTAATTATATATAAATTATTTTTATGCATTGTTTGGTTTGATGCATAAAAAGTAGTATGTATTGCATTAAGAAAATTATTTCCAAAGATACCTTTCATTATTATGGTGGAAAATATGTAAAAAAGATTTTGAGGGTTAATTGAGTTTTTAACTGAGTTAATGCTTGCATTAAAACCATTGCATTGTTAATACTAAAAATTCATGGTATTAGTAATGCACACAGTAATACACAATATAGTGTATACATAGATTAAACAAGAGTATCAAACAAGATACTAGTAATACACAAGACTAATGCATGCATTAGTTTTTCTAATACATTCTACCAAACGTCCCCTTAGTTTTTAATTTATTTTTATCATTAATTATAGTCATTTCTCTATTACATTTGTTAAGACATTGTGTTTATTATATTCAAAGGGTAATTTAATAAAATTAATTTTTATTTATAATTTCTTAAGAAGTGTACAAAATTAATATGAGACAAATATTATTGGATAGAAAAAGTATTATTTTAATACTCAATAATTTTAAATAATTAAAATCTCGAATCAATAAACTTTAAATTCAATTACGTTTCCTATAGGCATAATAGAAAGTGAAATGTTTTAGGAACAATAATAGCAAAATCCAAAAGTAGTATTTATGACAATCTCTTAAATAAAACAAGAAATACAAGTCAGATCACAAAAAATAATACTCCATCTGTCATTAATTACTAGTTTAATTTTCTTTTTTTACTTGTCCTTTTTTACTTGTCAAGAAATGATTTTTTTAATCTATTATACCCTTAATTTAGTAGAGAGTTAATATTTTTAGAAAAAAAGTAGAATCTCTTTAATGAGTAAATTAATTTTGAAATTCTATCAATTAATAGAAATAAAATGGTAAATATATTATGTCAATTATTATTTAAAATAATATATATGCCAAGTTAAAAATAGACAAGTAATTAAGGACATGGAGGGTTCTTGTATCCTTTACCAAAAAAATGGGAGTTAATATCTCAAAAGGTCACTTAACTTTGAGAATTTATCTAACAAAGTCATTGAACTTTGTTTTGTATCATTAAAATCACTAAACTTAGACCTTTCTATCAATAAAATCACTCAATCAAATTTATCATTAAAAAAAGTATTGACATGGCAAAATAAATTATTATTTTTATATCATGTAAATATAAATTCCATAATTAAATAAAACTAAAGAAATCTCATTAAGGACTTTTCACTTTCCCTCACAAAACTTTTTTCAAAAAATCAATTAAAATGTATATCCAAACACAATTTTAATTTCAAAACTTATTTATCAACAATTTTAATCACGCAACTTAATAACTCCAAGGGCTTGTTTGATTGCCATAATATAATAACATGTTAATTCTCAATGTAACAATTATTTAATGTACAAGTAATAATTATATAACGACAATGCGCCAATTTTTTAAAACTAAATACAATTATCAAATAATTAAATAAGCATTTCTTATACGAACAAGCGTAACAAAGTTACGTGCATTTATGAAGCACTACGTTTTTTGTTTTTTATTTTTGGTTTCCTACTTGAGTGATTGGAGTCCACATTGAAGCTCCCACTAAATTCGGATTATGTACTGCAGAGGGCCATTTGAGTGTGGCGCTTCCAACAGGGTTTCTCCCATACAGGACTCGAATCCGAAATTCTAGCTAAGGGTGGAGTAATCTCACTACTACACCACAACACATATTGATAGCACTAAATATTAGGAGTACTAGTTATAGGTATTTCAAAATACATGTTTTTCCTATTTAAAATATGTTAAATAATTATAATTGGGTAACTAATATTGTATAGAATTAAAAATATCTTATAATATTTTTTTTGAATTAATAAAAGTTTCAACTACAAATTAAGATTTATTATCTTTGATTGAAAATAATGAAAGATACATGTGTAACACAAATTATTTTTTTTCAGTATTATAAATGATTTGTTTTCCTTCAAAAATATGAAATTATATATTTTTAACAAGCCATCCTTGCACAAATATTCTCATAACAAAACAAGAGTAGGTTCAGAAAAAGCAATTGCAGTCCTTGATTCAACATTGATTAACTAATTATTAGATCAAACAAATAAATCAAATTATGTAATTAATATAAATAACTATAATTATACTCAAACTTAATTCTTATATGGATTTTCTAATGCGTCCTAAATAAAAAATGTTTCAAAAATTATAAACGAACGTTTTTTAAGAAAAAACAAAATTGCATATTCCATAAATAAAGAAATACTTAACATATTATAGAGAGATTCCAAAAATAATAATCTAAATATAGCAAAAACCAAAAATGGAAGAAAATAAAATATAGCAACTTATGTAAACCCTTTTTAACAACTACCAAAAGTATCGGATTAAAAAAGGAAGAATTCTAACACCATAAAGATTAGTCAAGTCAAAGTATAAACAAATTTCACTGAAATTGTGAACTTTTTTTTTTTAAAGTTTGCATATAATTCTGACACGTATGGAAAAATTACCAAAGTTACAAAAATCAACAAAATAGAAAAAATAACCGTGGAAATCACGGGCTACTCTACTCTTAATTTAAGAGATTTAGAGTTTGAGTTTTTAAATATGAAAAAATTCTTAATAGGAAGTGTTTTCTTCCAAATAGGACTCTACATAACATAAATTCAAAATGGTCGGCTCCAATACGAATACCACACTCTAAATAGAAAGAATAAAATGAAAGATGAAACATATGAATAATTTGATTTTTTTTAAAGAATTTCCAAAATAATAATAAAATTACATATTAAAATTGCAATAGCACAAAAGAAATAATACCTTTGTTCTAAAGGAAAAAAAATAAAAATGATTATATAGGAATAATTTAAAATCAGTTGAACAACTTGTATTAAGAGATTGACGAGATTAGTAGAATTCTAACACCATAAAAATAGTAAGTTAACCAACTCATATATTTCCCCTTTTTCTTTTCCACACAAAAATCCTTCCTAAGATCCTATCTAACAATATTTTCCAAAGCTCACATATTGATTACTACTCCCTTTTGGGAAAATAAATAAATAAAAATTCCTTTATTGGAAATATATATAAAAAACTAAAATAAATGAGTAAAAATTTTAATATAAAAACTAAAAATTTATTTATTAATAATAAGAGCATTTTGACTATATTACGGTATTATTTACTTTTCGATCTTTTAATCTTTTTAGTTCTCTTAGATATATAATATATAATATCAGAATAGTAAGGGATAAAACTAATTCTTCTTGATGTTGTGAGACGATAAGTACTCCAATCAGTTCTTTTTACTAGTTCAACTTGTATTCTGTATTCATCTTAAGAAATCATTATTTGAGTGTTTACTTTACCAAAGTCTTTTAATACTTTAATTGATTTGAGAAATAATTACTTACTTAATAATAAAAACAATACTTTCCCTATATATTAAAATGGACAAATATTAGAAAAATCTATTTTTAGTACAAGTAAAATAAAGGAAAAGAGTATACTATTACTAGAAAAAACCTATTTTTAATGAGAAAAAGGAAAGTTTGGAGGCCGAGAAAGTAGAGCCAAATGTAGGAAGAAGAGAGAGAAAAGAGGAGAGAGAAACAGAGTCATGCATAGAATTGGCCATGCAAATTTGCCGTTTCCAGAGTTTCGCCATTTGGGGACTTCACGTCTCTCTATCTTCTCTTTCTCTTTATAGCAATTTTCTTTTCCTCTTTTTCTCTTCTTTTAGCATAGCCAAAAACCCCTCTTCCTAATTTCTTCTTCTTCCCAAAAGAAATCCCCAAAAAAACAGATACAGAAGGAAGAAATTAAAGAGGGGAGGAAAAAAATTCATCAAGACTTGTCTTTTGGTGTTTTTTCATATAATTTAAGGGGAAAGAAAAGATGGGTAGAGGGAAAATTGACATAAAATTGATTGAGAATGTAAATAATAGACAAGTAACATTTTCTAAGAGGCGTGCTGGCTTGTTGAAGAAAGCCGGGGAGCTTTCTGTTCTTTGTGATTCTGAAGTTGCTGTTATTATTTTCTCAAGTACTGGAAAGCTTTTTGAGTTTTCAAGTACTAGGTATGTTTTTGACTTCTTTTATAAATTTCAATTTGGGGATTTTTAGTTGTTGCATGTATCTAATCAGATTTGATTTTAGGGATCTGTTTATGGTTTGCATGTGGGTGTTACTGTTTCTTGTTTGTATCGTAGTAGCAATTAGTTCTCGATTCTGTTTGGTTACAGTCCAGATTTATATTATTCCGTTAGAATACTGTACTAGAAAGATGGGTTTTCATTTTTTTGTGTATGCATGCTTCCATTGAGAAAAAAGTCTGGATTTTTAAAGGATGTCTAACTTTTAAGTTGTTTAGATATATACTTCCATGAAACTGTTCAAGTATTTTTAGTTCACATATTTGATTTTTGGTTGGTGAAGTATTCCCCATTGTGTATCTGTTGCAAAATTTCCAATTATGCTGCAAGAAAATTGTTTCTTGTAGCACCCAATGGTGTGGCCGGGTGGTAAATGAAGTGGGTTGAGCATATGAGGTCTTAGGTTCAAATTCCAATAGAGATAAAACACTAGGTTATTTCTTTCCATCTGTCCTAGCCTTGATGGATAGAGTTACCAATTACCGCCTTCCTCGGACACCACAGTTATAAAAAAAAAAAAAAAATTCTTGTAAAAATGCTGATAATGCTTTTTATTACCAATTACTTGATGAATTCTTCTTCCTTCTTCCCATTCCTGAGTTTTTGTTTGGTTTCTGATCGTCTTGAGTGCAATGCTGCTCGGGAGAGGACAAGATTATCATATACGTAGGGACATGCAATTTTGCATACTCTGTTTTTCTTTTAATGACTTATAAAAGGTAGTTGATTAATTCCTCAATATTATTGTTAACAGGCTCATATCCGTGTATCCTAGGAAGAAATCTAATAAAACTCTCTCTAATTACAGATTTCAGATGATGCTATCTTTTACTATTTCTCTATTTGTTTTTTTTTTTGAGGCAATTGAACTAGAATAATGAACTGGAAGTTTCTTATCTACTTCAATGTTTCATACTTTGTTCTGATAAATTGGTCCCTCTCCTTTCCATACATTTTATGCCAAATCTAATGTTTCAGTCCTTCAAGAAGGTGCTTTTATACCAAAGAAAAGGGAAAGAAAGTCATCCTGATATTTAGCTTTGATGTTGTATCTATTAGACTCTGGGTAAACTATTTATACGTTGACTGTCAACCACATTACCATCTTTGTTTATTTGATTTGGAACTGGCTATTGTTTGCAAAGCTCAATAGGAGGAGTTGATTGTAGTAAATCTTGGGACTAACATATGGTGTGCTTTCCTTCAGGGAAAGGGATACAAGGCATTGAATTTTAGTTTTCACATGGATATTGGATTATTGTAGGAAACGAGGCATATTAGGCCAGAAATGCATTTATTAATGCCTGGTTTGTCAGTAAGTAAATAGCAGGAACATTCAATAGTCTCAGTTGCGTTGCTTATGCACCCATGCAGATGGAAAGAGATATTCACATCTCAGAGAGCCAGAGGCTTTTCCTTCCAATCTGTTCCTTGCCTGAGTATAAGATGCTATCTGCGCTCTGTACTCATTGAACCTCAAATTAGTTGTCCCAATTATTTTTGAAATAGTAGCTCGGTTGTATAAGTGTTTTGTGCTATTATTTGTTGGATTTTTTTATGGGGTGGCGAGAAGTTGAATATGCGACATTTGTGATTTTCTTGGGTACATGTAACACTTCAAACGAATGAACCCACGGAAAGGGGCCAGACAGTTATTAAAGCTTTACTTTATTACGGAAGATGTGACTTTGATTAATTGTGGTTAATTATCTGTAATTTGGTGCACTAATTTTTGTTAAAATGCAGCATGAAACAGACGCTTTCGAGATACAACAGATGTGTAGCCTCAACAGACAATTCTGCCGTAGAAAAGAAGTCAGAGGTAGAAGATCTTCACCTGTTTAGTATGATTATGACTTGCTATAACAAATATGTATAATGCACTGTCCTTAGAATGAATATATTGAGTTCTGTTGCTCTTAATTTTATCCACAGAGGTGTATTTCTTCTTATATAAGCACATTAACAAGAACTATAGCCAATAAGAGCTTTCTCACTTTTATTTCTTTTTTGGTTTGGTGTGATCATGATTTTTGATCAATTGTATTATATCTGAGAGTTCTTTTCTAGGGGGAAGATAAAACGTGGCTGGCTTTTCTGCAACCTCTAGTAGAAAATGCTTTAAAAAAGCACATTTTGGTTGCATTTTTGTATGAAGAAACATTTCTCCAAGTGCAAATGTTCGTATTCTAAGGCTACATAATTTTCTGTATTTTCCTCAATGGTTTTTCTTTCTTTGTGTTCAGAGGAACATGGGTATCCTTGGTAGGATTTTTGATGTTATTATCTCTTATTTTTCTTCACTTCATTAATAATTCTCCAGGAGGTTTTCTGCCTCCTTTCCCCCAGTGCTCAAAGAATGAACTGTGAGCAATTTTGCAGCGCTCTAAAACTTTTCCCTACCGCTGTCGATACTCGATACTATGTGAAATCCTCTCAGGTCAATCGGTGGACTATAGCATGTCCCATATTTTCTCGGTTAGTTGTCTCTCAGAGTAATATATGAAGATATTTTGTTCTAAATTGAAAAGATGTCTGCAGACTTTGTTTTGGTTTCTTTCTGGTGACTGCGTTATTTAATGAGATTAAAAGTCTAGATTGTAACTCATCAAATATATTTGGTTGGATCAGCGGTTAATTCTTGCTGGAATACATCAACAAAAGTTCCACCTTTCTGATAAAAATATAAACACATTACGAATCACTATCTAGAAAGTACGACATTTGTGTTTTCTACTTTTTGCTTTTAATGCAAATATATGAACTGGTTACTGGGAATCGGGTAGTTCGGCATGTTTTCCTTGAAGAACTCACAACATATGAACTTCAGTTGTCTGGCTTTCATCTCTATATGATACATATATGGAATTTTTTCTCTATTGGAGGACAAGATGCAATAAAGGAAAAGTTAAAGTAGGTAAAGGAGTTAAAAATTCGAATATCCATCTTCAGTCTGGAACACTTTTCATTGTTAATTATTTGTCATAACTGATCGTAATTGGATTCTTTTTTTCTCTTTTTCCTTTTGAGCGACATCTTACCATCGTTAAGAGTCATTAATGACAAGTGTATTGCATTTGTTTGAACTCAGGTAGTCTTTGCTGCAGATAGAAAGGAGAAAATGTGTAATCACTTGAATTTTCTGTATTCACAGTGACAATGAATTACAAATGATTTGATGAGTTGGCCAACAGTCTCACCACAGCCTTCCTCTCTTCTTGAAAAGATCAAATTTCATAAAAAAAGCTTCATTTAAATTAATATACTGAGAGATGTAGCTTGCTAAATGATTTCAAAATTTCTGCAGTTTTTGCATTATTCAACAGGTGGCACATGTGGTAACTCATTTTGTCCAGGATATAACTTTATCTTGATGTCTGATCTGTATGGAGTGATTTTTTTTTTATAAAAATGATTGTTTTTGCCCTTGAAAGTTTTACTATCTTGTGTATTATACACACTGACATGCACAAATAGATGCATGTATTTGTTTCTACCATGGTTTGGAGGGTTGGGGTGTGTCTGAATACTTAATCGCATCTAAAGCAGTCCCGCATCTGTGGCTATGGGCTTCTCAGTAGGGGTTTCTGAATTTCTCTGTTGCTTTTTCCTTGAACAAGGACAACGAGCAGCCACAGTCGCAGCAGCAGACACATGTGCTGAAGCAGGAACAGAAAGAGGTGGACAGTCTTAAAGACGAACTCGCAAAGCTCAAGATGAAACAACTGTATGGCTGTGTTAGTTATGTGAATCATTATTCAAGGATATTTAGAACTTGAACATGGTTTAAATTCATATATGTGATTGACTCTTATTTCAGGCGGTTGTTAGGCAAGGACCTTAATGGTATGGGTTTGAATGAACTACGGCTTCTTGAACATCAACTAAATGAAGGACTATTAGCCATAAAGGAGAGAAAGGTGTGAAGTTTCCTTTCATTATTCACTTATTAGTGCCGTAAGATGTAGAGAGCTTTTTACCAAAATGTATCTTTCCCCCCTCCCCGGTTTTTCTGGAATGTGTCTATTTGTTGAATCTTGGAAATCTGAACTATAGTATTCTACGTTGTAGGAGGAATTGCTGATACAGCAACTAGAGTATTCTAGGAAACAGGTAAACTACATCATACAGTTAAAATGTATAATGTATATATACTGACTATCTTTTTTCGCCAATGAAAGAAAGATTAGAAGTACAGTCTGAGCTTTCTTGACTAATGTTTTGCTGACTTTTCTTCTTGGGTGATTCCTATCAAGGAGGAGAGGTCTGCGCTGGAGTGTGAGACCTTACGTAGACAGGCAAGAGACGCCTTCTTTTTTGTTTCTATCCTTTACAGCCAATAACTCCCCTCTTTTATGTTTCAGGGCGGTTCCTTTCTGACACAATTGCTTTTGCCATCTCATGAGCTACAGGTAGAAGAGCTCCGAGGGTTATTTCCTATAAGTGCTAGTTTACCGCCACCTTTTCTTGAATATGATCGTCCATTGGAAAAGAAGTATTCAATTTTAAAAGAGAGTAAGGAGAGTCTGGATTCGGACACTGCATGTGAAGATGGAGTAGATGATGAAGATTCCAACACAACTTTGCAATTGGGGTATTATTATTATTATTCTCTTCTTGGAGTTATTTCTCTTGCTTATTATGTACATGTTTTGCTGGCTAAATATGTCATGTGTGCTGTCACACCTAAAAGCTCCAACTTAAAAACAGAGTAACTAAAGTTTTGCAGGTGTCCTTTTAGCAAAACTCTTGGCATTTATATAAACTTTCTTTATGTGCAATTGATTCTGACTGTCCTTTGCATACTGTGTTACTTAGGCTTCCAACTATTTGTCGAAAGAGAAAGAGAACTGAGCAGGAATCTCCTTCAAGCAATTCAGAGAATCAAGTTGGCTCAAAGTGACTATTGTCTTTTGGGACTCTTCCCCTCCTTTGTAACTTGTTAGGCACATGTCAGGTCAAATGATATTGAACCAGTTTTCATGTTTGAAACAGGTTCATCTAGACCAGTGATTTTGTCAGGGACTTAATGATCCCTTAGATGGCTTTAGTAAGATGAATATGCTGGTTTAATTTTGATTTTGGACAATATCTTTGGACAGTGTATTTTAAAATGGAGAATAGATGAGTTCAGCTCTCCATTTTACTGATTATGGTGCCTAGAGCCATTCACACCTCCCTCTCATTGCTGTGTGTTTAGCCTTTCACTAAGGATGAAGAGCCTTATACAGCGTGAATCTGAATCCTTTAGTCAGGTCAGTGCGTTTCGAATATCAGATAGTTAAATAAAGATGATACAAGACCAAACATCAAAGTTTATACATACAACTTTCAATACTTTTACAGTGATAAATCTTTTCACAACCAGGTTTATACATGTCCAAATTTACAAAAGAATTCACTTGCTATTTCTACTTTCTAGTGTGCTTAAGGCTATCCAGGAATTTGGTTCGTTCAGCTAAAACTTGTGAGAACAGATCATTTGTTTTCTTCCCAATTTTCTGCATCAATTCTTCTAAATCCACTAATCTTCTCTTCAGTTCAATGGCAAATTCATCAACATTACCATTAGCCACTGCTTCTTTCAAACCAGTTATCACTTCATTTATCTCCTTCACCTCTTTTGAAACACCGCAATTTTCTGCAATTTCACTTGCTAATATAGTATCCCAGCCTCTGATCAAAGAATCATCAAACAATCCAGCTGATTTCCTCAGTTCCATATAGGGTTTATCACTACTGCATATTCCAGATAACAAAACCCCGAAAATCCACGAAGAAACGCTCATCAGGATCCACAAAGATCGACGAACGATCAAATCTTTTCCACTGCAAGGACTTTCTTCATTCTCTGGTATCATCTTCCTTTCAACTTTCAATTCCTTGCCAAGATCATAAGGCTGAATCTCATTTAAATGTTCTAAAGCCGCCAACGGATCGGAATTTTTTCCCATTAAGCTCAATCCATGAGAGATGCTAAGCTTAGCATGACTCAAATGAGAAACACCAGAAGTCACAGAATTCAAAAGCTCAAGCAAATTCAAGCTATAATCCAAATACTCCTCAATTTGTGATTTTCCCCATTTGTTCATTGGATGGTCTATTTCAACCACAAGCTTTGCAAAAGCCCTATGAATCAATGGAATTACATCAACACATTTCTGAATCCAAATCAGGGACAAAAACTGAAATTCCAGTTCTGAAATTGGCAAGACTTTGTTCAAGATTTTCGATATTTCGGATCGAAAACCTTGCAAAGAAGAAGCCAATAAGGCTTCTGAATTGTGATGTTGATGATTCTCCATATTTTTCAGAAAATGGCTAATTTTTCCAACCAAGAGTACCATATCAAACAACAACAATGAAAGGGACTTTTTTTGGAAAGTAAAAGGGGGGATTGATTTGATTTGGTTGTGTTTTAGTCAATAATTTGGTTTATTTATATAGCTGGTGGGGTTCTGAAAAACTCAAAAACATGGGCTGAATTGACAAGCTGTATTTGCACTTGGTATGTTGCCTTGCACCTGCATTTTACGTTATTAACAAGATTAAAAAAACTCTACTCGTTTCAGTGTTTCTTCTATTTGAATAGTATAGTGGTCGCGCAAAGTAAATTTTGAATATCGAAGGAAAAAAAAAACATAGTAAACACATATTTTATTAGTTATATAAGAAATTATGAATTCCATGATTTTTCTTATATAATAATAATGGTAAAAAAATTTAAAAACGAAAAAAAAAAGTAATACTACTATTTGTTATGAAGTACCTTATTGCATAAGAGTAATAACTCAATTAATAATAATATATCCCTTTTAAAAAAATTGTTCGTTTAGTGACAAGATAAGTGTTACACGAGGTCAACTTTGCCATGATGAAGTGCTTAGCAATTATTCCAAAAGTCAATGGTTTACGAATATCTCATTCAAATGAAAAAGAAAAGTAGTACTCCTTCTGTTTATTAGTTATCATCTTTTGCTTATTAAGAGTCAATTAATTAATATATCTTTAAAATCAAATGGGATTAGATTTATTTAATATTTAAAAATTATACTTTTTTTTATATTAATATAAGAGAAATATATATATATATATATTATTAAAATTAATATATTCGACTCTATCAAAATAAAATATGACAAATATTTTAAAACATGAGAAGTATTTCTTACGAATTATTTCATATTTTAAGAAGTGAGTGAAAAAAGGCATTTGCAAAATCAGCGGCGTCGTAACCGCAGAAGATGGGGACTATTTGGTCAAAGTTGTCATCACACACGTCTAATACTGTGGGAAGGAATAAATGGTTTTCTTCTTGTCTACGTATATGTATTGGAAACTTGGTAAGCAAATAGATAAACATGTCTACTGTATAATATTAGAATACATTATAGTATACATTTTTTGAAAATATGAACTAAAAATAGGTATGACATTAGATAGTCAGGGATGTTCACGATTTGGATAAAAATCAATTTAAATTGAAAAATTGAATTAAACGATTAACTAAATTTATTTTATTTGGATTTGGTTTGGTTTTAGATTTTTTTAAAATGATATTATTTGGGATGGTTATGGTTTTGTTTTGATAATTTTAAAATCGATTAAGTGGATTTGATTTTGGTTTTGATCAATAATCAATTCAAACCGACTCATGAATATCCCTAATAGTAGTAGTTCAAAATATTTTGGAGGCATTTGAGTATGATTTTTATTTTATTTTTTTCTGAGAAGTTGAATTCTAGAATTTTCAAAAAATCTAAAATAATAAACAAGTATTTTAATTTTTTTCACTCCAAATCACTTAAAAAACAACAACTCCAATTTACATGTATAACAAAACACAACTCCAATTTTTAATAATCATTTCCTTTCACCTTATTATTATTATTATTATTATTATTATTATTATTATTATTATTATTATTATTATTATT
>JAJOOB010034072.1:0-14082 GCA_029582485.1 Solanum tarapatanum
CGATAGGGGTATATAGACTGATTGGCACCTTCCGGGCTTATGGGGGCCTGAGTAGGTGGTCTTGTGTGCTGTTTGTACCTGCCGAGCTTATGGGGGCTTGGCTAGGTTGTTGTTTTATTATTTTTGATACGTTTAGATTTAGGAGCAGGTCAGTACAGTTATCTTATCCTTGATTTATTTATCAGATTATTCCAGTATATCAGGATACCTCATCATAGTCTACTGCCTTTCATACTCTGTACATTATTTTGTACTGACGCCCTACTGCCTTGGGGGTGCTGCATTCATGCATGCAGGTCCTAACAGACGACTGAGTAGACCTCCTCAGCAGCAGAATTGACTTTTATCTAGTTGGCTAGCCCCTTTCCTCCGGAGCTGCCAGAGTTGGGAGGTTTGTTAACTTTTTTTGTATATATCTTTATGGGTAGGCTGGGGCCTTGTCCCACCAATATTTACTACTCTTAGAAGCTTGCAGACTAGTGTGTGGGGTTTATAGCTACGTTATGGCCATGCTGGCCTATGTTGTTGGTTTGCGGAAGCTTGTGAGCTGTTTGATGTATTGTATTGATATATACTTGCTTTTAATTTTGGTATAGATATCATGGTGGCCTCGACGGCCCAATCAAGACTTCTGTACTAGTTGTCTATTTATTTATATAATCTCCTGGGAGTAGCTGTTTCTTTTATAGATCAATTGACAGGGGCCTTGCCGGCCGATGACTTAGTTTTAAGCCGAGATATACTTGTTTGATTTCTTGATTGCGTGTGGCTGCCATGCGCTAGAAGCAAATGGTTCAGCAGGGTCGGCTCGGGCCTGAGTTTTGGCATTATGAGCCAGTTGCGTCCCTTGAGTTTGGGGTGTGACATCCATCAACTCCAATGGAATCTTTACAACTAAATCAGATTACACGATTACTAACCCCTCCCCTCCCCCCCCAAAAAAAAGCCTTTAGTTTGCAACATACATGTCACACCCCAAGCTAGGGTGAGGCAGACAAGTAGCATATGAACTATCTATACAAATGACCTACAATGAGCAGATGAATCACTATGCAAAATAGAACTGTTTCTAAGAAACTAGTATACTAAACCTCCAACTGGCCAAACTCATACAAATGACAAATGAAATTATAAATACATATAACAGCTTCACCATGTCTATGAAGCCTCTAGTAGAGAATCTATGTCCGTACAACTATCAAGTGGCCGGGATAGGGCCCCGACATACCCAAATTATAGTTGTAAATATAACCAAAAGAGCACTAGACACATGATAGGTCCAGTTAAGAGTGAAGCTCACCAATTCCTCGGTTGGATACACAAAAAGATGCCTGAGATGATCACACATGTCCTGCATTTATAGAAATGCAGCACCCCCATTCATGGGACGTCAGTACCTATTCGACATATGTAAAGAAGGCAAAATAACAAATGGCCAATTGATAACAGAAGATAAGGAATTAATAAGGTACTTAGCCTATACACCTGTATTGAGAAGTAAGTATCTTATAGAACTATAAGTCATGCATTAACACCATATAATTATTTTCCAAGTGTCTTATGGTTGTTCATTATCGTGTGGTAAAGTAACACATTATACACTTGGGGTTTTGTTCTGTACATCATTTATCGTGAACAGATGAATAAATAAGGATAAAAGAGCATATTTGCTTACAATTGTGGAATCATGTACGTTGCATTCTTTTCTTTACTATTCTTTGATTTATAATCTTTTTAAGGCATACAAATGACCAATTGATCAGTGGTAGAAGAGGATGACCCATGCTAGGCATTTTAACCCCTGGGATGCTTTCCTCATACATATACAAATTAGGATCGGCCCATGCTAGGTATTATAACCCCTGAGCAGCCACTCACAAATACATCTATTGGGATTAGCCCATGCTAAGTATCTTAACCCCTGAGCTGCCACCCATAAATATACAGCTTCGCTTTCGGGATCGACCCATGCTAGGCTTTAAGCCCCTGGGCTGCTACCCATAATTATACAGCTTTGCTTTCGGGATCGACCCATGCTAGGCTTTCAGGCCCTGGGCTGCCACCCATAATTATATAGATTCAGTTTATGTCGTTCCCTTAATCTTTGAGATTGTTTATAACTCTTTTGAATTTTGGGACTATATACTAGTGATGTAGACATGTGAATAAAATATTTGAGGCAGCAATACTGACATAAGAAACAGTTGTAACCTTAATGTATTAATATTAACTTTGGAACTTATATGACACAATGAATCTTATTGTGAGCTAAAACATATTCAGTAAACGATATCAAATAATAGGGGTCATGAACATGGGAACTAATGAGACACGTGGGCAGATTCAAGATAGGGACAAGTGCACATTTCAAGTTAGAACATATAAACTATATACTAACTAGAACAAGTAAGGATTATGTAGAGTAACATTATACACTAAAACAATGGGAGTGATATCCAATGAAAGGAACATGTGAGCAAATGAAGTATATGATTAAATAAACAAATGAAGCCATTTTGCAGTATATGAACAAATTGTGTATCCAAGAATTGAACACTTTTAACATGTGTAACCTAGGATCTTGTTGACTCATATAAAAGAGACATGTGACAGAGATCCGTACCTTAGAGGCGAAAAAAGGTTCTTTTAGCCATACATACCTTGTTTTTGGGCCAATATGACTACAACAACTCAGCCTTTCCTTGAAGATCTTAATCACAAGATAAGTACATAATAAAGCTAATAGTAACAACTAATCAGAATGTGGTCCTTGTGAAACAGTAGTGAAATGCGTAATGGGCAGTAAGCTCGTATAGTTCTTAAATAGATGGTGTATCACCACACCCGACATTTCCACCTAAATACATTGCATACAATCATCATATAAGGTCACCCAACTGCTCCAAGTAATATACATATAAAACAGTCGTTAAACTGTCACAAAATCCTTCAACGCAATAGAAAATTATTGAACTTATGACTTTTGATCCTTGTCCCGTGAATTCTTTACTTTTATACCTAAATAATTCTCCATCCCAACAGATAAAATTGGGGCAATGACCTTACTTTGTTGGTGAAAATTCTTATACTATGAAAGTGAGACTTCTAAGCTTGGATAGGGCTGTCCTACACTTCAAATATAAAGAACGTGATTTCCAGAACCTTCCATGGCAGAATCAAGTTAAACACATAAATTATTTTACTTACCTTGGCTTATTAAAAAGACAACTTTAAGAATCCTAGATGGATATAAGGGTGGTTGTTTGAAAGTTAAGAGAGAGATTGAGAGAGAATTGCTAGAATATTTATTTTGTAAGTTAAAATGAAGAAGAATATCAGCTAATCTTGATCTTATAAGGTTCCTCTTTGGCCGACTTTTGCTGATCATTTTGGACCACAATTTGGTCAAGTAGGTGATGCACCTACTTGGCCATTTTAAGCTGGTCAAAAAGTCCAAGCAGGTGGTCTTTTAATTTGATCCATGCATTTTAGGTAGGTGATGCACCTGCTTGGTCTTCTAATTTGATCCATACATTCTAAGTAGGTGATGCTCCTGCTTGGTCTTCTAATTTGATCCATACATTCTAAGTAGGTGATGCACCTGGTAGCATAATAAAGTCAAGCAAGCAGCTCACTTATTTTATTCCATTTCCATGCATTTTAGGTAGGTGATGCACCTGCTTGGTCTTCTAATTTGATCCATACATTCTAAGTAGGTGATGCACCTGCTTGGTCTTCTAATTTGATCCATACATTCTAACTAGGTGATGCTCCTGCTTGGTCTTCTAATTTGATCCATACATTATAAGTAGGTGATGCACCTGGTAGCATAATAAAGTCAAGCAAGCAACTCACTTATTTTATTCCATTTCCAACTCTTAATTCCATATACACTTGGTCACTTAGATATTTAAGCTAAAATACTACCTTACTAGCTCGAGTGTAAACACTTTATACGAAGTTAACTTAGTCATATACGTGTTTGGAAAGTACAGGTTATTACAATACATTTGACCCTTGACATCCCAAGTTATCTCTTTCACGCCAAGTTTGATACATGGGGTTTTACTCACTCAAATTCAATTCTTAATGGTCCTATGAGTTCGTTAATGTCTCAGCTACTAGAAAACAAAAACAAAGCTTAGACATATCACCCAACCCATTTCCAGATTTTCCTAGACCTCACATCGCTCGGATTCCATCTAAGACTCATATGGCCTAGAATTTTTAAGTTTCTACCCAAAAAGTTTCCTGGCCGGTTTCTTTCACCATTGGTCTACCCATAACGGTCGGGATGAATCGTTATAGTCTGGTACTCACATTGGAGCCCGACTAAATTCAAATTCATGTCGAAAAGTCCCTATAATAGCCCAACCCACTAATGGTATTGTCCGCTTTAGAACTAGGCCCGCACGACTTTAAAATGTGTCACTAATGGGTAAGACCTGCTTACTTATACCCAACACCTCTATTGTGTTTTGCCGATATGTAATTTCTTCTCTTCAGTTGGGGTATCACATACACCCCCTCTATGGGCTCAACGTTCTCACTTCTCTGAAGTTTGCACTGAGGTTTGCCCTGCCTAATTGGGATTTGTCTAAACTTAGTTGGGCTCTAGCCCACATCGAAAAGGTTGACACATGAATGACTCTGATACCTGCACGACTTTAAAATGCATCACTAATGAGTTAGACTTGCTTACTTATATATCCAACATATCTCATGTGTTTTGTCGATGTGTCTTAAGGTGGGATGTCACAATCCCACATTAGGTGGGTAAAACAGTTCCTAACAAAGGTGACTCTGTATCCAACGGGACTCAAACTCAAGACCTCTAGTTAAGGATGAAAGATTACTTACTACTCTACCACAACCCTTGTTAGTAGAACTTGGTTCTTTAATGTCAGTAAACTAGGCACAAATAGAAAATGAAGTGCAAAAATTAAAGTACACAAGTAATTTTACTTGATAAACTCCTTGCTCAAGAAAGTAAAAAATCCTGACTTATCATCATAGGATTTACCTCAATACTTTACAACTTCACACTAGTTATAGATTTCAACTATATATATATTTTTTTAATAAACTCTAGTATCTTAAAACCCTACTATCAACGTCTAATTAAAGCTACCCCTTCAAAGATGAAACTGTAGTCATTTAAAATTTATTAAATATAAATTTATTAAATGATTCGGATTATATTAAATTCATGAAGATATTAGTTCAAATAAATATTATGGATTAATATAATTGAGTTAATTATTTAAATTCAATAAATATGTATTTAATTAAGGCCCGCTCCATAAAGCCCATATGTCATGTCACTTAAATCTGATTGGCAGAAGGAGTCCTGTTTCAATCACAACTCCTCTATTTTAAAACTATAAATAGGGGTCCTCATAATTCAGAAAAGAGAACCAAGAATTCGAACAAGAAGCTAGAGAAAGCTCAGGGATCAAAATCCACAATTTCTCTACAAGCTACAAGTTCAAGAATTCGAGAATTCAAGTGTTCAAGTTCAAGATTTGAAGAAGTCAAGATCAAGATAAAGTTCAAGTTCAAGAACGATCAAGATCAAGAACGCCAGATTCAAGATCAAGCTCGAATCCCTTGGATTCAACTAGAAGTCAAGATCAAGATAAAGTTCAAGTTCAAGAACGATCAAATTCAAGACCGACATATTCAAGATCAAGCTCGAAGCCCTTGAATTCAACTAGAAGTCAAGATCAAGATCAAGATAAAGTTAAAGTCCAAGTTCATCAAGGATTCAAGAACAAGCTCAAGAGCCCTTGAATTTCTATCTGAAAAGGCGAATTCAGAGGAATCATAGAGATTGTAACACTCGCACTTTAAATCAATAAATGATTGTTACATAATTTTTCTATTCTTGATTATTATTTTCTTGACGCGAATTTTATTGTCTACAAATTCTGGCACGCCCAGTGGGACAATCTCTACCTCTCATCTCAACTTTTCAAGCATCAAAGAATATTAAAATGACTTTCACTATGGAAGAACGACTAGCAAGCTTAACTTAAGCAATTGAAGTCCTGACAAAGTGCGCACACGAACATGATGCTAAACTTTCCAAGCTAACAAATAGAATGGATAACATGATTGAGAGAAGATCAAGTCAAGCACCTCTGAAGCTTCATAAAATTCAAGACGAATAAGAGTCTTGCGTAAAACAAACAAAGATCAAAGAGATTCATATCTCCGCTGAAGATTTGATTCCCATTGATCAATTGAAGGACTTTATCATAGAGGCTATCGAAGACAAATCTGAGTCTTCACCCAAATTTTCTCCCACATATTTGAAGCCATATACACAAAGGATTGATAACTTGAAAATTCCTGAAGGCTATCAACCTCCAAAGCTTCAACAATTTGATGGCAAAGGAAATCCCAAACAACATATAGCGCACTTTATCGAGACTTGAAATGATGCTGAGACGTATGGGGATTATCTTGTTAAAGAGTTCATTCGATCTCTCAGAGAAAATACCTTTGATTGGTACACAGACCTCAAACCTAATTATAGATTGTTGGGAGCAGTTAGAGAAAGATTTCCTCAATCGTTTCTATAGCACAGGACGTATCGTTAGCATGATTGAACTTACAAAGGCTCGTCAAGGTGAAGATGAGCTAGTTGTTGAATTTATCAATCGCTGGAGAAGTTTGAGCCTCAACTGCAAAGATCGCCTTAGTGAAACTTCTAGCATTGAAATGTGCATCCAAGGCATGAATTGGGGTCTTCACTACATCTTGCAAAGATTAATGCCCAATACATTCGAAGAGTTGGCAACTTGTGCACATGACATGATATTAAGCTTGACTTTAAGAGAAGATCAGCGATCTCTTGTCTATAGACCTCATGAAGATGAAGATATAGAAGAACCCCAAAGTGGGGTCAAGTCTGCATCCGAAGATGAATTTAAAGAGTCAATGTATATCTAGACGCTCCTTAATGCATGAGGTTAAACTGCAAGTTCCAATGCTGCTCATCGCATGAATCTAAACTACAAGTTATAATGCTCCTAGACACACAAGCCTAAATTGTATATCACAAAGATCTTCAAATTTGAGATAAATCTTCAAGTTGAAATGCTCCTTGAAACACGAGCTTAAATTGTATGTCACTTAAATATTCAAGTTTGAGTTGAATCTTCAAGTTGAAATGCTTCTTCAAACACGAGCTTAAACTGTATGTCACTTAAATATTCAAGTTTGAGTTAAATCTTCAAGTTGAAATGCTCCTTGAAACACGAGCTTAAACTATATGTCACAAAACTCTTCAAATTTGAGTTAAATCTTCAAGTTGAAATGATCCTTGAAACACGAGCTTAAATTGCATGTCACAAAGCTCTTCAAATTTGAGTTAAATCTTCAAGTTGAAATACTCCTTGAAACACGAGCTTAAACTATATGTCATAAAGCTCTTCAAATTTGAGTTAAATCTTTAAGTTGAAATGCTCTTTAAAACACGAGCTTAAATTGTATGTCACAAACTCTTCAAATTAGAGTTAAATATTCAAGTTAAAATGCTCCTTAAGGTACGAGCCTAAACTGCATGTCACTCTTGGTCCGCAAGAGTATAAACTGTGTACGACACACGAAAAAAAACACTCTCCCAGAACTATGTTGTGACTTGATCTTCTTCACTAAGGTACGTAGGCGCTTAGAATATATCCTAAGTTCAGTTTCATGGGTGTCAAAAAAATACATGTTCCCACTTGATTAGTCACATGAAAGTTAAAGCTATGAGTAATCTTTTATCAAACTTCAAACTTGCACCAAATGGTGGTGACTCGATGGGGGCAAACCCCTATGAATAAAAGTTGATTCAAGATGAAGTCTTCAAAATCTCCAAGAATGCAAGTTGAAGTCTTTATATTCTTCAATTCTGCAAGTTGAAGTCTTCAAATTCTTCAAGCCTATTCTTTGAAGATAAAATATCTCGACAAGACTTGAAGAAGGGGGCATTTGTAGTCATTTAAAATTTATTAAATATAAATTTATTAAATGATTCGAATTATATTAAATATATGAAGATATTAGTTCAAATAAATATTATGGATTAATATAATTGAGTTAATTATTTAAATTCAATAAATATGTATTTAATTGAGGCCCGCTCCATAAAGCCCATATGTCATGTCACTTAAATCTGATTGGCCGAAGGGAGTCCTGTTTCAATCACAACTCCTCTATTTTAAAACTATAAATAGGGGTCCTCATAATTCAGAAAAGAGAACCAATAATTTGAACAAGAAGCTAGAGAAAGCTCGTGGATCACAAACCGCAACTTCTCTACAAGCTACAAGTTCAAGAATTCGAGAATTCAAGAATTGAAGAATTGAAGAATTCAAGTGTTCAAATTCAAGATTTGAAGAAGTCAAGATCAAGATAAAGTTCAAGTTCAAGAACGATCAAGATCAAGACCGTCGGATTCAAGATCAAGCTCGAATCCCTTGGATTCAACTAGAAGTCAAGATCAAGATAAAGTTCAAGTTCAAGAATGATCAAGATCAAGACCGACAGATTCAAGATCAAGCTCGAAGCCCTTGAATTCAACTAGAAGTCAAGATCAAGATAAAGTTCAAGTCAAGATCAAGATCAAGATCAAGATAAAGTTAAAGTCCAAGTTCATCAAGGATTCAAGAACAAGCTCAAGAGCCCTTGAATTTCTATTCGAAAAGGCGAATTTAGAGGAATCATAGAGATTGTAACACTCACACTTTAAATCAATAAAACGATTGTTGCATAATTTTTCCGTTCTTGATTATTATTTTCTCGACGCAAATTTTATTGTCTACAGAAACACATACTTTAGAAAGCTAAAACAAACTCCAATAATGATGACCTACTATATATAATACTTCTGATAAGAAAAATAGAATACAATCAAAGATAAAAAGGACTCAAACATATATAACCAACTCAAAAACTAAACAACATCTGCCTATGGAACATGTTCTCTATCGTTGATACATAGTTAGGGATGGCAATGGGGTGGGTTTAGGGCTATGCGGGGCAGAGCGGGTTGAAGAGGGCTTTTTTAAAACTAATGCGGGGCGGGGCAGAATGCAGAGGGTTTTTTAAAACTAATGCAGGGCGGGGCGGGTTGCAGAGTGTTTTTTTAAAACTAATGCGGGGAGGGGCGGGTTGCGGGTATATGTGATTTTATGTGGGTTTAAACTTAATTTTATTTTTTTACATGTTATAAGAGTGATAGAGCATTATTTATTAAGATAATTTCTTTAAAGCTACTAAAATATTCAAGATAGTAAATGAAAATAGTTCAATAAAAAATAATTCAATTTCTTACATATTTCCCAATTGACGTCTAAAAAATAAAATTTTAAGTCACTATCCTATTAAATTAATACCACTTAATGAAAAAATGAATTTATATTTATGAATTTTATTTTTAGTATCAAACTTAACTAGAAAAAGAAAAATATTAAAAAATTATGCGGGGTGGGTTCATGCGGAGTGGGTTTATGCAAGGCGGGGTGGGGCGGGTTGAGAATGAAAAAAAGTTATGCAGGGTGGGATGGATTAAATTTTTTACGGGTTAAGCTCAACTCGCCCCGCATCGTCCCATTGGCATCCCTATATATAGTGTGAATGTTGATGTTTCGTTTGAATCCAAACACTCCTTCTTGCATTGACTGGTATTTTTCAAGAGTAAACTCTCTATTTGTGTGAAATGACGTGAGCTTCAATAGTAATAAAGTGGTACTTTATATAGCTATAGGGTTGGCTGAATTCTTATACACTATATTCTTCAAAAATCAAATTAGTTTAGATAGTTTTCACAACTTATAGTTGGCTGAAAATATTTTCTTAATTAACTTTAGGCTGATTTTTGATTAGTTGCATATTATTTAGTAATAATTAATATAATATTTGTAAATTTTTCATAATTTGAGTTGGTTATAGACTCTAACAACTAATCATTCATCGAAACTGATTAGGATTCTTGTATTATTATTTAATCTTCCCACTGTCTCATAATAATATTAGTTTCAATTTCACCAAAACCTCATACAGTCTAATATTTTTCTCTTTTTTTTCCTGGTATTTTTCATAATCAAATTTCTTTAATAGATTGTGTTTGTTCATGTATCTCAATTGATAACTCAATTCTTATTTATTGTGATACATTTATAGATACACTTTATTTCAGCTTACATACATCCTTCTTTCACAACCTTATTGTATCAGATACATTATTATCAACTACAAAATGATACATTATGTAAGTTATACATATCTTTCAAGGCAAACAATACAATACTTATCAATTTAAACGAGATACATAAATAGTAATGTATCATGCACTAATTTTTTAGATATGATACGTAAATACAAAATTTTACTAAATGTATCAATTACATAGCAACTACCACACACTAATGTATCGATCTCAAATCTAACATCTTATGGGCAACAATTATTTATTTAATGTATCTAGTATAAATACAATATTTATCAATTTAAACAAGATACATAAATAGTAAAATGCTAAGTAGCAAAGATATTCATGATGTATCTTCTCAATTTTTTCGACAATTTTGAATCAAAATTGAAAGGATCTTCAATAAACTGGGATAAGAATTTTGAATCTCAAATTTTCAATAATTTTGAATCAAAATTGAAAGGATCTTCGCTGAACTGGGAGAAGAAAGAATCTTGAATCTCAAATTTTTTGATAATCTTGAATCAAAATTGAAAGGATCTTCGATGAACTTGAAGATTCAAAAGGATATTGTTTGTCCAACAACAATTCCATCACTTTTGTATCCTTCATAACTCCCCTCGCTTACCCAAAAATTCGACAAAAGTTTTTGAATCAAGTCTGAAAGGTTTCTTCGTGGAACGAGAACAATTTGAAAATTTGAATTTCTTCGTTCTATTAGGATTTGCTTCTGTATGATTGAGAGTAAGAAGAAACATAATCGTAATTTATGGGATTTAATTAATCTTCAGATTTTATTCCCGTTTAGGCGCAACAGAAAGATTTTTCTTGTATAAGAATTAATGTATCCGGATGGTGAATTAATGTATTCGGATGGTGACTTATATATCTGGAAGGCACAAATTTTAAGGGATTCTTGTAATTAGAAAAAAAAATAGGGATAGAATGTAATTTACTCTTTACACTATGTGATTTATGTAAGTTATACTTAAAAAATTTACGGGTTAAGCTCAACCCATCCCGCACCGCCCCATTGCCATCCCTATATTAATGTGAATGTTGATGTTTCGTTTGAATCCAAACACTCCTCCTTGCATTGACTTGTATTTTTCAAGAGTAAACTCTCTATTTGTGTGAAATGACGTGAGTTCAATAGCAATAAAGTGGTACTTTTTATAATTATATAGCTATATAGGGTTGGCTGAATTCTTATACACTATATTCTTCAAAATTCAAAGTAGTTTCCATACTTTCACAACTTATAGTATTTTAATTATGTTTATGAACAAAAAATATAACTTAAACATTCAATTTGCATATCCAAACAAAACTTCAACTTTATCTCATATAATTTTAAATTATAATTTCATCTCACATGATCAAAACTCTTAAGTTATTACATGTATGATAGGGCTCCGCTCTTCATAATAACTAATATGGTAAAGCTTTTACATTATTTTTCGTTTTAGATACGACGAGGTCACACCTAATAAAGTTGACATGTTTAGATATTTTGCAAGTGTTTTTCAGCTCCATTTGTCATATATCCATGTTGACTTTAGAACTCTTAAGGTTGTTACTCAATTTGCCCACTCTAACATGTATCTATATAACACAACTAATAATAGAAGCCTGCTACAGAAGTAGACTTTTTATTACTACGTATTATTTAGTAGTAGCATTTATCTTCGTGCTCACGTTAACATCATCTCTACATTTTTGTCATCACCAATTATTAGGAGTACTACTTTTCTTTTTAATCTATAATCTATGAAAAAAAGAAGAAACAAATGTGACATTTAGCTAGTTTTTTTATGGAGTATAAATTTTCAAATAATTTTGGGTGAAGTTTGATTATAGTTTTTGGAGAAAAAAATATTTGACTTTTTAAAGAAATTATGAGTTATATTCATAAATTCTAAAAACTATTAAGAGTACTAATAAGTTTGTAGTATTATTTTATAATGAATATGTTCAGTGGTAGATATTAAATTCGTAGATTATAAGTTTCAACTTATAAAGAAGCATCTAATTTTTATATTTAAATTACTTTTAATAAATTTTATGGAACAATACCATTATATAGTTGAGAGTTAACTAACAACAAATACATCACAAATAAAAATTCAGTAGATAAGTTGAGTAAATGCCTTCATGGTGAGATTTCCAAGCTTGTCAAGTTGAAATTAATAAATGATGGGGTGCTTTTATAAAATATAATTTTTTTACAAAAAATATTCTCAAATTTTATGTTCAGTAAAAATACATTTATAGTTTTGGTTAGTGTAAAGTACATTATCAATGTGGGAAGTGATCGTTGTGAACGAAGACAAATTAAAACTTTTGAGGTTATGCCTTACGAACAATACAATGGTGATAAATGTAATATAATTATATTAAAGTTGTGTTTGGTGGGAAGGAAAATATTTTTTAGTTAGTAAAAAGAATATATCAGCATTTAGATACAATCTAGGCAAATATTATGACAATGGATCCGAATCTCCATGCTTTAACATGGCCCCAGACCCGGGCAATTGTCTTGAGCCTCAACAACAACACGAGATTCGACCCGAACCTATCCTCGACCCAGCTTCAGAACTTGATCCTCAACCTGATCACTTTAATTTAATCTAATAACCTAACTTGGATCGAGGTCATGAGTGGGGTTCCGGGGTCAGAATCAAGAGTTGTGGTCAGATTTAGAAGTCGGAATATCCCATATGGGGGTCAGGAGTTGAGTCCTCTTTTGGGGTCGTATAGGTCCGGTCGGATGGTGAAGTTGAAAGAGACTAATGAAAAATATTTTTCTTACTTGAATTTATTTTTTTATAAATTGGATGAAAATAGAAATACATGAAAATAAGCCCATTTCAAAAATATTTAAGCCAATCAACTATGATTTTTTTTTTTTAAAAAAACAACTTTATATATACCAAATGCACCCTAAATCAACTAGTGTCCTACATATAGAATTGATCTTCTTAAATCAAATTGTAGTGTATATGCTTACATTAAGCTACGTGGTTGATAACATGAAAATGATGAATAAGCAGTCAAATCGATAAAATAATATTCCAATATTAATCAAAAAAACAATATAATTATTTATGGATAAGACTTCAATTTTACTAGTAAAAAATTTGCCGTGACAAAACACCCGTGCTTTAGATAAAGTATATACTTGCAAGTTGTGCAAAAAGTTGGAATGGTGGTTGGTCTGTCTGCTGAAGCTGCAAGTGTACCATTGGGGTTTTCAAATTGAAGAGACTTTTTCTCAGCAGTCCAGTCTTAGGGCCCGTTTGGCCATAGATTTCCCAAATAATATTTGGGGGAAAATTTGGCAAATAGTGTTTGTCTATACAATTTGCCATTATTTGGCAAATATTTTTGGCAAATATCCCAAATTCCCAAATACTAGTTTTTTCTAGTATTTGGGCCAAATCTCATTATTTGGGATCTTTTGAAAATTGAAATTTTACACCAAACTTTTATCTTTTACAAAAACACCCTCTATAGTAGTTGTTTGCGTTAAATTACATAATTTTTTACGTGAACACCAAAGTAGTGATGAAATATTCAGTGAATATGAAAGTGATGATATGGTTGTTGATGAAAATGATGAACAATCGGCTCAAGGTAACAAAGTCATGTGCTTTGTCTACTTCACGATGTATGGAATTATGCTTGTTGCACTCACTCCAAACTACCACATTGCTCTAGTGGCATGGACACTACTTGTTATTTGTTGCAACGAAGATCCAATTGACTTGTACTACAAACTTATGGTTAGTTTTGATAGTTTTTAAAACTTATGGGTATAAATCATATTTTTCTAAAAAGTGAAATATATTTCACAAATACTATGGCCAAACACATGG
>JAJOOB010034073.1:0-14998 GCA_029582485.1 Solanum tarapatanum
TAAAGGTATATATGTGCCCACGTGGACACATTACTATTTATAATTTTGCATTATTTTTTATGTCCACGTGGGCAAATATATATGTTTAAAATACGGTATTAAATAATCTAGGGAGGCAATAGGTCCTCATGAAAGTTTAGTATAACAACTACAAATCCGATCAAAGTTGAAGTATTTTTCACACCTTTATCCCTTTAATTTATAACTAACTTATTGTAAACTGGTATGACCTTGTATAGACACTAGTTGTGAATATATTTACCCAAATATTTGTAGAGAATTTTAATGAAAAAAAATGATTCCTAAATTTATTAATTTTTTTTCAGAAATTTATATTTACACATAAAAAGTTACAAGAGATATTTGCAAACTTATATGTTTTTATTTAAATTGTAAATGATTGTGTTCAACCGTAACTAACGGGTATTAAATATTTGAAGTCCAACTTGTGTGAAGTTTCAACAATTAAGGGAACAATATTCACACTATGTACAATATTGATGTGGACGCTGGCCTCCCGTTTAGAAGAAAATATAGTTTTCCCATTACAATTCAGGTTTATAATTTTATATGCATATCGATTTGTGGAAAATTGTCAAATAATAAATTCGGTGATTTAAAAAATTAATCAATTCTAAGTCTCCTTACTCTTCTCTTTTTCAAAAGTTTATATGTATTGTACGTATGATTTTCAAATATTTTATTATATTTAAAAAAAATTAAATTTTTTTTTTGAATGTATTAGATTATTCCTTGTTTGAAGTTCTAAATTTTAGAATATTTCAAATATTTGTTTTTTCCTTTTACTTCAGAACGAATGGCTATTGGGCATAAATCATATGAAGAGCTAGTAATTCAATACTTTGCAACATTACTTTACTCTTATGTTCTTAATATATATACTAGCAAGGCAAGCCTGTGCGATGCACGGCCCCACATAATTAATAACATTTTATTTTAGTCATGATCTAAGAACATTTTATAGAAATATATACAAAAGGTATTTCACCTGTCATTATTTCAACTATAATATAGTATATAAAATGCAATTCACA
The DNA here is from genome assembly GCA_029582485.1 of Solanum tarapatanum. Classification (NCBI taxonomy): domain Eukaryota; kingdom Viridiplantae; phylum Streptophyta; class Magnoliopsida; order Solanales; family Solanaceae; genus Solanum; species Solanum tarapatanum. The sequence goes on from JAJOOB010034073.1 coordinate 1,056, forward strand.
TATCATCACTTGAAGTATAATTACACAAACTTGGCATTTTGAAAACTATATAATACACCTTCTAAGTTTATACTAAGTCTGGTATGATCCATTTCAAATCATTCCCCATTTGAAATCTCAAATGCATGTAAATGGAAGCCTCTTAAAGTTCTTCTCTTATGACATGCAACCTACAAATATAAAATGTAAGATTTTAAAACCAATTTCCATACAAACAGTCATGAATTTTCTTGCTCGAAAATGTGGAAGTTCAAGTAAAAGCATAATACACTTTCACGTACTTCAACAACGAAGGATGCTAAAAGCCATGTACATAAATTTCTATTATACACCTAACAAATTTTAAATAGAACCTAATAGAAAAAAAAAGTGAAGAGAGTGCTTACATATGCCTCAAAGTGGCATTATATGTCATGCTCCCTAAGGCAAGTAATATGTTTGATTTATAAAGGACACTAAACATTCCCTCAAACCATTGTCTGAGGGTGTTTTTACAAGACGAATAAAACCCAAGATAATGCATGTGGTGTTTCAAATGCTATTGAATAATTTTGCAATATAGGATCACCACACATAATTTGAATCAAACCATTCATTAGATGCATCTAATCGTATATGGAAAAGTAAGCTTGTAGGCATTTATAGTAATAACCGAGGCTTTTAAAAGAAAAAAAACACATCACAAGATTAGATAAAACACAATAGAAAAGGTAAAAGCATAGAGAAGAAACTAACCCATAGCACAATTAAAATAAAAAGAATGTATGCTTGAGAAAAATGGAACACGTGTTAGCTACTGAAGGAGGACAAAAGTAGGTCATCTATCATTCTACAATTATACGTAGAAAAGTAAGCTTGTAGACACTTATAGTATTTTAATGTAAATAATTACTCAAGAGTTTTAGCATGTCTCAATAGTTAAAATTTAATAAAAGAGAAATTAATTTTTTAAATATATCATTAGAAGGAATCGGAAACAATATCTCTATCTTCATGAGTAGGGGTAAGACTGCGTACACACCATCCTTCCAGACTCCACTTGTAAAAATTACACCAAATATGTTGTATCATTAGAAGGATTTAAATCAGCATCATTAGATGTGAATGAACAAAATAATTGCAACTTTAAAGATTTGACTATAACTTTTGATAAATTACTATGCATACAAATAATGATCTTGGATGCACTACAAAGAATCACGATATGAAACTAAAAGAGAATGTCAAGGAATCAAGAACAATCAAGAACTCTTAACACAGTAAAGAGTCATGTTAGGACACTGCAATATATGATTGTCATGCAGAGGCTATACTTGTGCATGATAGTTTAGGTGACATTTCAGTAGTGTTTACCTAAGAAACGTATCCACGCCCCTCAAATTTTGGCCTCAGCTCTTGCATCAACTCACTTCAAGTACCGATAGAAAACTCTGCTATTAATTAATTTTAAGTTTGAAATGAGCTGAAAAAATATACAAAGTCATCAATGCAAATTTCAAAACCTACCAATAATTCTTGTTGTCCATATATAGCAATGGAGATAACCAAGGGAAAGAAGAATTTAAATGTAACGACCGGTTTCCGCATTATGGAAAAGTCAATGGGGAAAGAATTTGAGCCAGAAAACTTTTGAGTAGTGACTTGAAAATTTCTAGCCTAGGCCAGACTTGGACGAAATTTGAGTCAGGCGAGATCTAGGAAAATTTGTTAGTGAACGGGGGTTTAATTATAAATTCGATCACATGAGTGGATAGACCAAGATGTTAAGGAGCCCGTACGGCTTTACGGAATCGAAATTCGGGCGAATAGGACTCTCAAAATTGATCTTGGCGTGAAAGAGTAGTTTTTAAACATTAAGGGTTGAAGGTGTGTTGCGAAATGGAAGTTTGAAACTCAAATTCCGACTCTATGTCTCTGTGCAAGCCGCCAGGGTGGGGCCGCTGTGGTGGGTTGGGTCCCGCTGTGGCGGGACAGTCGCGAGTTAAGTCGGGAAAAAACCCCAAAATCGTTATTTTTTGCAAAACTTCGTCCTTGAGAGCTAGGAGACGACCCAAAGCAGATCTTGACAGTTTTCCACGTTTTCTAGCGCTAAAGGTAATATTATTACTCCCCTAATCCGTAATTTGATTCTTAGAACTTAGAATCTTGGGTAATGATCGTTGGGGGAGGGTTTTGGCCTAAAGTTAAGGGTTGGAAAAGCCCTAATTGAACATTAGGATATTGGGTTTGGCCTTGGATTGATAGTTTGATTATTATCTGGGTAAATTAGGCCTTGTTTATTGATTCTTCCGTTAAATTAATTATTTTAGACCAAGAACAAGCGGAAAGAATCCAGAAAGGGAAGGCTCAAGTGTCTTAGGAGGATTCAAGCTTGGTTTCGAGGTAGGTGATGGTTTGATTTCCTGTTTGTGTGATCTATGCCGGTTAATTTCTTCATTGTATGCATGTATGTATGTGAATAAGGTGTGAATCAAATCTAATGCAAATGAGTATATATATGAACAATTACATGTCATAAAACCCATTACTTTATTGTATGACTATGAGCATTGTTCATTATGGGTGTGATTGTGATTGTGGTTGTGCTGACTGGATCAGGTGTCACATTTCGACACATATATTGGATTGGGTATCACGTTCTGACATATATATTAGATCGGGTGTCACGTTCTGACACATGTGAATTGGATCGGGTGTCACGTTCCGATACACTAACAGTTTGGGTGTGGGTTCTATGAGAGGACCACTGTGATTATTACATCCATGTCTAATTGTCGTTAATATTGGAAACAATGTGTTACTCCTAAAATGATAATTGATCTATGTATTCCATATATGTGTGTTTACTGTGTTGTAATTTCTTGCCTATGTTTCGCTTATTGGAGTAGCCACGTGATCCTACTAGTACACTGTAGTTGTGTACTGATGCTACACTTGCGCTCTTTCTTTGTTGAGTACAGGGCATCTTCAGGCGGCTACTGATAGACCTCAGCTAGGAGATCTTTGACCAAGACTAGATTCAAGGGTGAGCCAGTTCTTTTAGGCTACCATGGATCCCTCCTTAGTTTAGTCCATTCTTTTCGGACTCAAACTGTTTAATTAGACTTTGCTTATGTTAGTTTAGGGGTCGCACCCATTTTCTTAGATTTATTGGTTTAGAGAGTTTTGGAACGATGACTTTGAGGTTCTAGGGGTTGAATTTCCACAATAGTTATGTTAGTTGTTTTGTTAAACTTTCAGAGTTTATGGGAACTCCATATTTCATTAGTTTTTTAAACCTGCTTCCGTATATTTAAATGTTCTAGTTATCGTTAAGTTGCTTAGTTGGATTGTAGTAATGGTTCTCCCATCGGAGGGTTAGTGTGGGTGCCAATCACGATGGTCTGGGTTGTGACATTAAAACTCAAAAATATCAAGCAGTAAGAGGTGTAAATAATTGGCTACTATCATAGGGGTTATATAACTATAACATCAGTTAAATGTACTACCTCTGCCAAAGCATATTAAATCAATTGCTTTTATTCTCCTATCTACAACATGGTTGAGATATCTCACACCGTCCATCTTGCAAGATGGAGAGAGAAAAGCCCACAAACTCATAAAAAGGCTAGTTAAGTCTACAAATGTACCTACAAACAACCAAAAGAAAAACTACGTCCACTATAAATGAATACTTTTGAGATGATGAAAGTGGTTCATCATAAGAAGAAGATGTTGTTTGTCCTAGATCAATGTTTTCAGTAACTTGCATGCCTTAGGTATGAGAGTTGCGTCAATTGCATCATTTACCACTTCAACATCACAATGCTCTGCCAAAATTATTGACTCATATATAAGCCTAAACTTAGATGCTTAAAGGGTTCCTCTTTTTCTTTAGAGTGAAATGGTGTTCTCTTCCATCTATATATAGTGCAGACACCTCACTACATAGCTCATGAAAACATGTGTTGTTGGAATGTATGCGTCCACTATTCGTCGACGGACTAGGTCCCTTGAATCAGCAAGAACAGTAACTGAAAATATATACAGAAAGTAACAGCTGGAAGTAAAATATGCACAAGGATTTTACGTGGAAACCCCCTTGCTTAAGGGCGGTGAAAACCACGACCTATCCTCGCAGGCTTTTCAACCCAAACTTCATTTCACCCAAACGGAGCAACGATTGAGATTACAACTTCTTGCAACCTAGGAATTTACCTCTAAATCCCTTCCCCCCTCAATGTAGCAACCCTACTACAAAGGGTGTAACTAAGTAGATACCACACTACCCACTAAGCTACCTACCTCTAGATAACTTAGACTTCAACTAAGCAAATACAACACTCCTAGATGATTTAGAATTCGACTAAGCAGATACAACACAACCCACTAATCACCTACCACTAGCTGACTTAGAATTTGACTAAGCAGTAACAATGTTGCCCACTAAATCAGTTGACCTTAACTGACTTAGACTTTTGGTAGAACAAAACGAAGACCTAATTACTTTATAACACATGAATAGATTTACAATGTAAGCACATAAGATATAAAGCTCAAAATACAACAAAGACTCTTCAGCACTCTATCAGGTCCCTTTGTTGAGTTGAGCAGTGTTCTTCCTTGAAGATGGCCTTCTTTTCAAGCTTATGAATTTTCAGAGAAAATCCAAGTTTTTGTTTGCCAAATCTTAGGTTTGTGTTTTGGAGAAGAGACTATTATCATGATGGACACAAACCCTTGGAACAAGGCCATTGGCTGAGAACCTGTTGTTCTCAAAAGCTGTGCACCAACTACATCAGAGTTGACAGCCTTTTGACATATGTATTTTCGTCCTTTTCACATACGCACACTTTCCGGGACCAGGTCCCTTGTTGCATTCTTTGATGCTTGAGTTTTTGAAAAAGACTTGCTAGCTCTCTCTCTTTGAATGAATAATATTGTTTGTTTATTGTTGTATATATCAATTACCAACAAAGGGGTTTGACCTCTGAAACAAACAACTTCTTCTGCCCTTCCTATTTGTAAAGTACGCTCCATATTTCACCAACCAGCCTGACAAGACAGCTGTAAAAATAGCTTTAAACTGTGCACCACTTTGAATCAAGATAGAAGTACTCTGCCAAGGACCGGGTCCCTGCATTTGTGAGGATCATCAAAATACCTAGAATATAACATTTTCCCTCTTTTTGATGAAGACACACAAATATTCCTCATCTGATTTTATTCATTCATTTTTCCTTTCGTCAGTCCCAATATCAAAGGACCTTTTCCTCGATCAAGTACCTTGTTGGATTCTGCATTTGTGAGGATTATCAGAACACCTAGAATATAAAAGTTTCCCCCTTTTTGATGATGACACACAAATATTCCTCACACTGAGTTTATTTATTCATTTGCCCTGTCGTTAGTACTAATAACAAGGATCTAGTCCCTTGTTAGATCCCTAAGTCTTCTTCCCCCTTTCAACAGTTCCCCCTATCAACATGACTCTTTAGGTAACTTGGGTTGGTCGCCTTTTTGCATTATTCCCCAAGTTTGTCAAATCATCAAAACTTCACATCAGCAACAAAATAGCATTTTCCCCCTTTTTAATGATTACAAACTGGTTCTACTTCTTCCCCCTATCGGCATAACTATGCCCTCTTCAAGTGACTAGCATTAACATCATTGATCTCATACCTTAACAATTTTTCCCCCTTTTGACATCATATAAAAGGGTTAAAGCAATAAACCAAGTTGACAGAAATGCAGTTCAAACAAATTCATGGCCACTTGGGCAACACTGAGCATGAGTAAAAATGCATAAAGTAATGAGAAAAGACAGTAGAAACAAGACATTTGTCATTCATAAATAAAATATCAGCAATCAAAGCATTACAAATATCATTACGAATGAGAACCATGACAATACCCACTGAGTTTCAATAGAAAAAGAGGAGGACTGACAAGGGAATTTAGGAAGAGAGGGGATGTCTTAGAAGCAAGGAATGGAAATAATAGAATTAGAGAACGTATCCCTTAGCATGGTTTTTTTTAGAAGTTTCTCTTAAAGTTCAGCATGCTTTGCTGCCAACCTTCGGGGCTGCCAGTTTTTTTTTTAAACATGGTCCTTTTGATTGTTCCTCTAGAAGCTAAGCCTTCAAACAAACTATTTTAGTATCCCTGTTAGCAAGAGCAGTTGTCATAGCTTTCATATCAAGCATGAGTTTCTCTTGATAGAAAGATTAGTAAGATTAAACTTACTCAAGGCCTCCGAGATCAATAGATCAATAATTGAGGAACCATTTCAATCTTTCATTTCATTTTTTTTTCAAGGTTAGACACCCTCCTATTCAGAATACTTTGAGCTCTTAGAATATCACCCTCTTCCTTTTTTAATATCATTTTTCCACTTTCTTCTTTTTTCTTGTCGGACCTGGTCCCTCGTCACACTCAAAAATTTCTCCATCCAAAAATTCCTCAGTAGTAACAAAAGGTTTAAACATTTAAAGTGTTTTTGAGAGAGAAGAAAAGAGGGTTTTGAAATTCTCTGATTTTTAGAAGGGGATTTTAATTTTCTGGGGAGATGGAAAGAAAGGTGAAGTATAAAGGAAGTGAAATGGTGTATTGTGTGAAAGGAAGAGTCATCTTGGCATTTAAATGATGGGACAATGAGCAAACAGACATGTGGCAATTGCAATAGTTCTCATACATAATTCAAAATGCAATGTTAAGAGTGCTAACCTTCGAGAACGGACCGGTCCCTCTCTGTAGTTTGAATGTGATTGTCTTGATATATCCTAACCTCCCTTTTCCTTCATCGCTTTTGTCATGTGTGTATAGGGTATTAATTGTGCGCTCGGCTTTGCCATCCATCTAAGGATGAAAATCAGTACTAAGGTTTACCTTTGAACCCAAATCTTTCTAAAATGACTTTAAAAAATGAGCGGTAAACTATGATTAACGTTTCAAGGATACTTCATCCAATTCTAAGTGTCAACAATCGCTTGGTAGTATAATAACCTAACTAAATGAGTTGGGGTCGAATCTCACAGGGAGTAGTACATGTTTAAGATTCAATAGTCAAGTGTGAATATGCTCAAATCAGCTATAGGAATAGATATTTACGAATAAAAACATAATTCAAATCAGGGGGTGACAGAATGTCAAATCAGGCGGTTTTGGTTGGATTATTAACTACAGCAGCAACAAAACATTATGAAAATGACAATGATGAGATGGGTTCTTGGGATGTGATTTGATTATAGGCTAATGTAGACAAATGGGTAATTGCAACTGTTAGGAAATAACTGAATATTAGTGAATAAGCTAGACTATAGAGGAGGTAAACTTTCTCTCAAACAATTTACCCCGAATCAAGTCAATTTCTCACGAACATTGACAAGCATACAAAATAAGAACAACCTACGCCTTAGTTAATTCACTCTATCGAGTTGAATGTGTGGAAAAGGGTTTAGGATTCACTGTCTCGAGTTGAATACATGACAACCCAATACCCACAGACCATCAACCAATAATCTTGGTTTTAAAACATCTCTCTCGAGCAAGCCAAAAAACACGAAGGTAGAACTGCATTTGCAACTACAATTCTTTAATCTAAACCACAATTACTGATTGAAATCACTTCTAAACAATATTTAAACTAACAATTAACCATGTCCATAAACAAAATCAGCCCATAATCACATAATCACACCCCAAGAATTGGGGTTTTAGCTAGACATCATAAAAAGATAAAAATTGTTTCCAAATTGAGTTTCCATCAACTGGGTAAGATTGATTTCGTCTTTACAAAGGTCTAAATTGAAGAATCTCAAAGACCCACTTTCAATTTCTCAAAAGTGAAAAACTTCAATTCTTCAAAGCTAAGGAAAAACTTGTCTCAATACTAAGTGTTCTAACTTGAAAGTATGATAAAAGATAGATTAAAAGATTCTCGCTTCTAAACTAAATGTTCAAAAACGTATTTATAGTCGCAAAAAAAATGTTGTGAAGGGCCATTCGGCACAGTAAGTCGGGCTCGCCGATCAACTCGGCGATCCGCCCTTTGGACAATTCCATCGCCTTTTTGCCTTGTCCTTCAGCATCCTCCAGGTCTGTAACTTTGGGCGATCTAACTCTGCATCGTGGAATAAATCGACGATCCGCTGACTGCTCCTTTCTCTCGCCAACTTGATTTTCTCCATCAGGGCTTGGCACACTGGAACTTTAGGAGGTCAGATGGCCACTCGGCGACTCGCGAAATGGACTTGGCGATCACCAGGCTCTCTTTTCTTCCTTCTTTTAGCTCGCTTCATTCCGTTTTTGTAAATTAGTGTCCTTGCTTTGTTCCTCAATCCAAATACCTGGAAATCAAGGATTTTACATAAGTTATTAGCACAAAATAGGCATTTGAGGACACTAAATCATTATAAACAAAGCCCTAAATGAGTCCAAATCTCGAACTCATCAACACCCCCAACTTAAACTTTTGCTTGTCCTCAAGTAAAACTCAAGTTCAGTAGTTCAAAAAGGATGTCTCAAACAATGCTACACAAGACTCAATCATGAATGCACACAACAAGACTCAACTTACTCATGCAAGGATCAATTGGGCACTCAAAGACTCAAGTTGTGACTCACAATTATCAAAGATTCTCAAGATCACTATACTTGCTTCAAATGCAAGTTCAAGCTCAACAAAGGTACTCAAATTCCCTCACACAAAGAATGATTTCATATTCACACACAATGATTCAATATTTTATAGTTCCGAAATCACATGCAACTCTCACACTCACAAAGATGAACACATGCATGACTTCACCCATAGGTTTGCCCTTATTTTCCAATCAGCACTTGTTTCAACTCACTCAAGATCAAAAAGGTCTTTTCAAGGCTTGTAACGGGGCTGAGTGTAAAGGTATGATCATTTAGGCTCAGTGGCTGTTTATCCTCATGAAATGTGGTATGAACAACACTTCCTTTCCTTTTCTTCAACATTTTCATTCATGCTCAAATGTCACCCTATTATTTACTTTCCATGGAATACCGGACACCCCATTTCTTTTGCAACTTTCACAACTTTATTCCACAACTTTTCATTCTTTTTCTTTTTCGTTCTTCTTTTATTTTTATCTCTTTTTTTTGTATGGAGGGGTTTCATCATTCTCAAAACCATGGGTCAAGGGGAAATTCTTTGCACTTCTTGATTTACCTTCTCTTTTAACCACACCCCCAACTTAGACTTTTGGCTTAAGTTGGCTATTCCAACAAATCACATCTCATGAGGATTATCGGTGAAGGGATAAAGAAAGGTCACAATTTCGTCAAGTTTCTTCCAAGAAAAAAAGGTAAGGCTCAAAGGGTGTTCAAGCAAAGTTCACACACTCACAAGGTAGGCCACAAAAGAGGTATAATGTCAAATTATTTCACTCTTTAAAATTGTTTCCTAAGATCATTTCAAGAGCTTGCATCACTTAGTCAACCGGACCAATGGGGCAAATTCTAGGTGTCATCACACATGGTTCACGGTAAGCTCATCACACAAGGCATTGACACCAATGTCAAACAAGACTCCACACTTTTGCTAGTGTGCAATGTTCATCATAAGAGACTCAATTCGATAACCGTCTAGTCACAACGAGATGCAAAAAGTTCACATATTATCTATGTAACTTCATTTGGCCTCATCGTAGCCGCACATTCATGTTTGTTCGATTGAGAGCACCATTCAAGTCATCAGTATTCATCATAACCGATACTCAAATTTGCACAAGAACAACCACATTCAAACACAATCAAAAAGGGTGCCAAAATTTTTAGAAGGGTCTAAAAACCATTTTCAATTAAAACAAGAAGCCACAAGCTCATATATCCACAAAACAGTGCCAAAACACAATATATAGCACAAAACCCAATATATACAGAAAAATCATAATCACAAGAGGTAGGTATGGAAATACCTCACCCCACCACAAATAAAAATCATTTTTCCCTCAAATGCAATAAAACATCTAAAAATCAATAAAAATGATAGAGACAGAGGTAAAGAGGGATCTTGTCTACACAATCGCTCCATCTGTCGGGGCATCAGTGCCCGGTGTAACACTCTAAACTTGGGCATCAGTGCCCGGAGTCACATCAACAGTACTCGATCCACTAGGGCCTGCCATAGACGTCTCTGTCAGCGATGTCTGGATCACCGACCGACTGTACAATCGTCTCCTTCAAATCTGGCAAGTCTCCATTTATGCTCTCCTCCCACACCTCAATCTTCTCCTCGTCGGTCTCTGCCTCCGACTCATCAGCTGCTATATCATCTCGATGAACATCTCCGGTGGTGGCCGTAGGAATCTCATAAGTCATCGGGGCATCCACATCATCCGATGCCTCTAATAGTGAAGTGAAGTCTGTGGACTTCATGTAGTCCACATCTTTTTTTTTCTTTTTTTTTTGGTAACATTTAATTTCATTTATAACTAAAATTTGATCAATACATACAAGGAACTACTATTCTAAGGATATTTATTTAGAGTTTGTAGAATAGGTGTCCAACTTGCCTTGTGTTGTCCTCTTAGATGAATATGCATAGCAATCTCCCTAAGGACCTTGTCAGCATGGAGTCGTCCACATCCTTCTTCAAATCTGCAACCTCGGCTTTCAAAGCTATCACCTCTGAAGTTTCCCCCGGTCTACTCTCACAAGCCTCAACTCTGGCTATGAGAGTGTCAATAGGTGCTCGTAGGAGAATCAGTGCAACTAGGATAACACTCTCAATCATACATGGCATTGCAGCCTCCCATCGAGTAGCCCTCACATCCGCATAATTAGCTAAGTGTCCTATCTTCAAGAGCATGGCCTGAGTGACCTTGGTCGGCTGGGAAGTAGTAGAATGACCAGGAGTCTGAGAGGAAGTGGAAGTACCTGAAGGCCCGGAGGCCGGAGTAGGCAAAGGTGCCTCTGCAAGTATAGAGTCAATGTCCACCTTTGGGGATGCATCTATCGGGGCTGCTCTCCTCCTGACCGCCTTCTCCCAAGTGTACTCGGCCTTTATACGTCTGATATCTGTGGAGGACGTGGGAGTGACCTCAAAATCTCTTGTCGCATCGCAAGGAACTCCAGCTCGCCGGCACAAATCTGTGATCAAGACCGGGAAAGGCAAGGATGTCTAGCGTTGTTTGGCCTTAATGGCCATCTCCTGCTCAATAATAAGTCCCAGGTCAATGGTCTTCTTTGATATGATCGACCCAAGGTAGGTTGCCTTAAGATGGCGGGGGATGGAATCATTCTGGGACGACATAATTGAGCTACTAATGAATCCAAACCAATATCGTGCAGCTACATTCAAGTCCTTCTTCTTGATCGGGACTCTTGCCTCAATCCACCTCGGGGTGGTGTCAGAGATGAAGGGAGCTAGCCAGCCCTTAAGCTCATCTAAAGGTGTCGTAGTGGTAGTCAAGCTGGGGTAGTCAAAGTCTGACCCTCTCTCAAATACCGCGTTGATGTGATCACAGCTACAGTGCACTAATGTTCCCCATACCATGATAACCCCACTGGTCTGAAAGTACTGGCCTTCTTCTTGCCCTTAGGGACCAGGTCACCATATGCCGAGTAAAACTCCCGAACCCATGTAGGAATATAGGGGTCTGGGGGCTGGTAAACTGCTCAATTCGATGATACTGGAGGGTGTCCCTCCCTACGGAGTATCTACCCACTAAGCCCTCTGTAGATAGTATCTTCTCCTCAAGAATGGTCCGCAACCCATCAACTTTTAATCTATTGAATAGCATGTGAGGAGGAATTTGTATTGGTGGCACTGCGGTCATATGTGGTGCCGGAGCTGGCACTGTGTCTGCAGTAGGAGAAGTGGTTGTTGGGGATTTAGATAAGTCTAGGAGAGACCTAGAACAGATCTCCGCTCGCCTGGACTGCAGTGGTTGGTCATCATCTGGCTCGGAGAATGCAGCTTGGGAGTCAAAGGACTCTCCATCGCTGCCAAAGTTGTGCTACGGATCCTTAGTCACGAGCTTCTTGCCCTTGCACTTGCCTAACTTTGGAGGTTCTGTCCTTCCCTTTTTAGGAGGATTGGCTCCTACTTCATTTATTACCATGCCCCATGCTCTTTTACGGGGCAGCATATCGAGTTTGGTTCTCGCCATATTTGAAAAAAACATCAATAAGAGTTAGATTCATTTCAAACAAAGTTGCAGACAGACTCGCCGAACCGATTGGCGAGTCACCGAATCACTTTCGCGAGCCAATTTGGGCTCGCCGAAAGGATTGGCTTAAAATTTCTTAGAAAAATTGGCATGCCGGCGATAGGAGGGGCCTTTAGGTGAATCGCCGATAGCATTCGGTGAGCACAGACAAACCCACTGAAAGTTACAGTGCATTTTAAGGGTTAGGGGAGCAGTAAGGGCAATCAAAGAAGAGGATCGGTGAGTCGCCGAGTGCATTTGGCGATCTTAAGCTTCTCGCTGAAAGTTACAGAACTCAAACTCAATTTTAGCATGAAATTAAAGGCGATTAAGAGGGATTCGACTATCCGCCGAGTGGTTTGGTGAGCATGACCAGCTCGCCAAACTACCCAACGTGCTTACTTTCAACACTGACTTCCAAAATCAACCCCGCAGCCCCCGAAAACAAAATCAAAACATGCACCCATTCAATTAAACTTAGACCCAACTACCCATGCCCCGGGATACTCAGACTTCTCACGGTTTGGCCAAATTTGGCCATTTGATGACTTATGCCCTTTGGAATTGTAACAGCCCGTATTATGCATATGTTTGTTCTATTCTGGTGATAGTTGACATAGCCTTATAGTTTAGGTGAGGGACCACGTTTCTTATATGATTAGTGTTGATTTAAACTAGCTTGAAAGGGGATGTGATGCTTTGCATGTTTCAACATGTGTACTGCAAGTTAACTCCAACGGAAGTATTTAAACTAGAGATAGAAGGGTGATAATAGAGCTTAAAGTTGAAAGTTAAGTGCTAAGTTGAAGCAAAAAGGATTAATATTTAGAAAATGGAATAAAACAAGTGAGCTGCTTGCTTGACTTAACTAAGCTAGTAGGTGACATGTAACACCCCGTATCCTAGATAGACCAAAATGCAGATTTTGAGAAGTTGCAGGTGCAATGCACGGTTGCTATCCACGGACCGAAGGTCAGACCACGGCCTGTGCTAGTGGTCCGTGGTTAACCACTGCAGCCCCTCTCCAAACCCAGCTCAGAAAATTGGCTAAGTCTCGACCCACGGACAGACCCACGGTCCGTAGGTCTGTCCGCGGTCCGTAGTCTATGTCCGTGGATCAAGGCCTCCTTTACCTAGCCTCTGATGCAAACGAAGGCCGACCAGCACGGACCGTCATTCAATCCACGGCCCGTAGGTCCCGTCCGTCGATCAATTCGACAGCAGTTAAGTCAAGGGTCTTTTGGTCTTTTCCTATTTCGTTGGACCCCTAAGATACGACGTTTAGACCCTAAATCATGAGGTTTTAGTCAGTTTAAGCCTAGAAACATATCTAGAACTTATCTAAGTCAAATCATTAATCAAAACTTAGAAAAATTAAAGTGTAAGAGAAGAAGAGAGGTCAAGAACCCTAGTTCCAGAACACAGCAAGGTTCCATCAGTTCCAGCCCCGAAATCTAAAGATTTCTCTGAGGAATTCGTCACCAAGTATGTGGGATTTCACTAGTGGGTTCCTATCGCCTATTAGGTCCCTAGAATTCAATCATATTCTTGATTCCATGTTATGAACAGACCTAGGGTTTCTAGAATTTCAACTGATCATCATGAATTAGTTATTTAAAAGTTCCAAATTAGATTATCGTGTTATTGCGCAGTTTATTGCATGAATTTCAGAACCCTAGCTATGTATTTCTTTAGTTCTTGAATTACACATGCTAGGTCAGATATTTCAGTATTCAGTTATACATGCCTCAGTTTATGAATGCATCATTATCAGATTAATTG
>JAJOOB010034074.1:0-11949 GCA_029582485.1 Solanum tarapatanum
ATGCTTAATTAAAGCCATCAATATAGTCCCAATAATTATATCTTAGTGCGACTTTATGTTCTGGATGGATATAATCCATTTCTTTCAAAAGGCTTAATTTCTTTTGGTGCTAAGACCTTTTTTATGATAAAATTAGAGAAATTATAAACTTTCTTCGTATTGGCTGGGTAAAAATATTGAAATTCACATGACCTAGTAGCTGAGAGTATAATCTCATAATACATTCTGTATTTGTATGCCGGAGTAGTATAACTTACCGTATCCAGGTATCTGGACATTATGTGCCATGGTTCATCTTTCCATCTTAGGTCACTGTTTTCCAATAGAAGTATAATTTCTTTTTTCTCATTCAAATCAAATACTTCTGTATTCTCATCCTCTGTGAGAATAACGGAGTAGGATGGGGTGGTTTTTTCCTATTCTTTTTTAGATTTTATAAAATCTAAGAATTCTTTATACATGTGGTGGTTAATATCAATACCACTGGTTCCACCGGAACTAGACGATTCACCACTAATTGTAGCGGTTACCAGCTGCTTATTTCCATGTTGGATGAGGATATGACCTCGTCCTCCTCGTGACTGGTTACGTCCTCTTCCCCTCTGTGGAGGGTGCCATGATGGTCTCATCCTGCCAAGAGACATAATTTTTATTAGTTTAAATATTCTCTAGTAAGAAAATCTGGTAGATGATTATCTTCACCTTTTTTTATAATGTATTTCAAGATCAAAAGGAGCTAATAAAGCTTGCCATCTTGCAAACATTTGTTTAGACACATCATGTTTACAATCTTTATTTAACATAAACTTGGCTACTTGACAATCAGTTTTTATATCTATTACAAAAAACAATCAGTTTTTATTAAAAACTTTTGATTATAAAGATCTCCTTGAATTTAAGGAAACATTTTACTATAGCCAAAATTTCCTTAGCTACAGTTGCATAATTTTTTTGGGCTGTATTCCATTTGCCAGAATAAAATTGAATGATGTAATGTCTTTTATTATGAGGACAATATTGGGTCAAAACCCCACCATATCCTATATCTGAAGCATCCGTTTCTATCGTCTTCGCCCAATTTGGATTGGCCAAAGTTAAACAGGGAAGGCTTTTAACCTTCTCCTTAATCCTCTTGACTGCTTCAGTATGATTATCTGACCATGCCTTAGGATTATTTTTTAGCCTGTCATATGAGACAACTGTATCTTTTGCTAAATCCTTTAAAAAAGGAGCAATATAATTAAGACTCCCAAGAAATCTCTGCAACTGAGTCTTGTTAGTAATAACATCAGGAAATTTAGAAGCAAATTCAATACTTCTATTGATGGGACTAATATTTCCTCTTTCAATATTATGACCAAGAAACCTAACATTTGTTTTGAATAAAGCCATCTTTGGTTGAGATAAAACCAAGCCATTCTGAATAATTATTTTTTTAAACAATTCAAGATGCTTAAAATGGGTTTCCACATTTTTGGAAAATACTAGAATATCATCTATATAAACTATTATGAAATAACTGTAAGGAATGAATATATCATTCATAATTTTTTGAAATTCTGATGGAGCATTTTTCAAACCAAATGGCATGACAGTCCATTCAAACTGCCCCATCGGTACATTAAAAGCGGTTTTGAACCTGTCTAACTCATCTATCTGAATCTGCCAATAACCTGATTTCAAATCAAATTTAGAGAATATAATATCATCATAAACTCTATCTAATAAATCCTTCTTATTAGGAATGAGATACCTGATCCATCTTAATGCTTTATAAAGTGGTTTATAATTTATTACAAGACGAGGTGCTCCTCTTCTCTTGTTCAGCATGTTTATTAACATAGAAAGTGGTGCATGACCAAGGTGACTTGGACTGCCTTATAAGGCCTTTTTGAAGTAAGGAACTTATTTCCTTCTTGCATAATTCTAAATACTCCAAATTCATCTGACAAGGTCTGGCCTTGGTTGGAATATTACTCTCATCAAAATCATCTTCATATGGAAGCATGACCAAAAAGCATTAGGATGATCTCCGCAAATATCAAGAGAAAACTGATTACTTAAAATAGCAATCTTTTCCTGTAATTTAGGATTTTGTAAGATCTGATCAACTTCAATACTATTAATTTCTTGTTTTATGAAATTGACCTGGTTATTTTTCGAAATTTATTTTTTAGTTAAATTATTTATTATTCTAGTAAATGGTTTCGTAACAAACTCGAGTATAAAAGGTTTGTTATTCCAAGTACCCACAACTTTATTATTATCCCAATGAGTAAGTGGGAAAATATCATTTATAAATGGGACACCCAAAATAATATGATTGGTTATATTTTTTACCAAAACAAAGCTTTGAGGAACACAACTTTTTCCTTTACAAATAAAAGCTTTGGGTAATTTTAATTCAATATTCATTTTGCTACCATTAGCAGAACGAAGACTATGAATAGTTTTATGAAAATACCTTGAAGGTATAAGTCCTTCTTGAATACAATTTAAATCAGCTGCACTATCAATAAGAGCAATAAATTTTTTTTATAATTATAATCTACTGAAAGAGTAATTTTAGTATAAAACCATCCAGAAATAAAAACACTAAGATATAATTATTGGGACTATATTGATGGCTTTAATAAAGCATTATTATATCAAAATGCTAATAGAAAGCATTCATGGTTTATCAAGATATGTTCTAATATATTTGAAAGGAACATTCCTAACTGGTTTTGTCGATGGTGGACTTTATATGGTCCCTCTGTAAAGATTTTACCAGAATCGTACAAAAAATTATATTTAGAATGGGTAGACATCTCTCCAAAAATCACAAATTTACAGGAAAATAATATATTCTTTGCAGGGATGTCATTAATGTATTTCTTCATAGAATTTTCTATTCCTTGGATCTTAAAATGGTCAATAGAAGTTAATACTACTTCTGATGGATTTCCATGTTTGCAAAGAACTTTTTATACAAAGTTCTAGAGTAAATTACCACAGAAAAATCAAGATGGACATTTACATGGACATGAGATCCTTGATTTACTAAATGTAAAGATTAGTGGTTATTATAATTCCGCCACAACTGATTCACCAGTAATGGATGATATTAGTCCATTTAAAAAGATTACGAGAAAACTTCAGATGAAGAAGGGATTAATCTCGAAGTCAGAAGCAATAGCTCTTTATATGGAGGAAGTAAAAAAAGATTAATGAAAAATCTTGAGGTTGAACTCAGAGATGATACTTCTATGGCATCAACCAGTCATACCAACGATGGAGATGAAGACGCTTGTTTAGCTGGCAAAGGACAAAATATGGATAGCGACGAAGAAATTGACATTGAATCTATTTTACAAAATTATCAAAAACAAATAGAAGAATCTTCTAGTGCAAGCATAGCTGGCAAAGGAAAAGAAAAAATATAGTTGTCAGCATTTGGTGTCATAAGCCAAAGAAATTAATTTTCTTTAATAAAGCTGTCGGCCACAAATAATGAGTCCAAAATACTTTATGTGAAAAAATGGGAAGCCATATGGGTGTGTCGGTCTCTTTATTGTGTGAATGACCATTGTAAAAGTGTGGGCCAATTTCTTTTTATTTTTTATCTTTTTAAGATTCCTTCCACCACTACATAAGGAAGGAAATGTGTTTAGTTAGAGTTAGGTTTCAGAACCCCCTCTCTCTCTTTATCTATATCTCTCTCTTATAATATTTTCTCAGTTTTTAAAGTTTAAATAAAAGTTTGCAATTTGGCTATTATTTTGAAAGTTTGTATCAAGGTATTCTTATTTTTTCATTCTATATTTTTTTATGTGCTAACCCCAATGATGGGCTAAACTGTTTGTGTTGAGTTGTAGCATACTAAATTACTATAAGATGGCGTTGGTCTATTATGTTGACAGATTAAATAGTTAGATTAATGTAAGACATAGCCTAATCCATGCCAGTTTGTGAAAGGCCGTCGAAGGAATCCGTTGGATTACCCGTTGATACCAAATTGACAACGGATCGCACGCATAATTAGACTGTTAGGAACCTTTACAGACATAGCTAATCCTGTCAACGGTATATTACTATCCGGGTCCGCCCTCCACATGTGTAATCCAACGGGTAATCCAATGGATTCCTTCGGCGGCCTTTCATAAACTGGCCTGGATTAGGCTATGTCTGACCTCAATCTAACTATTTAATCTGTCAACATAATAGACACAACGCCATCTTATAGTAGTTTAGTATGCTACAACTCAATACAAACAGTTTAGCCCATCATTGGGCTTAGGACATAAATAAATACAAAATGAAGAAATAAGAATACCTTGATACGAACTTCCAAAATAATAGCCAAATTGCAAACTTTTATTTCAACTTTAAAAACTGAGAAAATATTACAAGAGAGAGATATAGATAAAGAGAGAGAGGGGGTTCTGAAACCTACCTCAAACTAAACACATTTCCTTCCTTGTATAGTTGTGGAAGGAATCTTAAAAAGATAAAAAAATCAAAAGAAATTGGCCCACACTTTTACAATGGCTATTTATACAATAAAGAGGCCGACACACCCATATGGCCTCCTATTATTTTACATAAAGTATTTTGGATTCATTATATGTGGCCGACAACTTTATTAAAGCAACTTTAATTTCTTTGGCTTATGACACCAGATACTGACAGCTATATTTTTTCTTTTCCTTTGCCAGCTATGCTTGCACTAGAAGATTCTTCTATTTGTTTTTGATAATTTTGTAAGATAGCTTCAATGTCAATTTCTTTGTCGCTATCCATATTTTGTCCTTCGCCAGCTAAACAAGCGTGTTCATTGTCAAACTTTTCACATGCCATTTCTTGTTGGCAAGGTGCACATTCATCTTCAGAAGTCATGAAATTTTCTTGTTGAAGAGGTTGAAGATCTTCACTTTTTGAAGATCCACTACTATTATCTTCTAAGTCTGATTTGTCTGAACCAGAATTAAGCATAATCTTATAATGAGAATCCTTTATATTATCATCTATGTCAAGGTTCTTAATCTTTTCCTTGACTCGACAATCTTTGGTGTAATGGCCAAATCTTCCACATTTGTGGCAAGTATCTGACTTGTTATAATTCTAACGATACTTTTTCTTTCTCTTAGAAGAGTCTCCTTTTCCTTTTAACGCTCTTCTAAGCTTCTTCGCAATTCTCCGTTTCTTCCATTTTTCATAATCCTTTTTGGAAGATTTCTTCCTTTTAGGAGTATATTCCTGTTCTTTAGATTTTTGTTAGGAATATCAAATGCGAATTGCTCGCAGAATTCTCCTAATAGTTTTCTCTCATTTAAGCGATGACGCTTAATTTGCTGATTTAACTTAATTTCATTGCATAAGGAAAGTCCTTCCTGTACACAAGCACTTATAAGTTTTCCATAAGTAAAATTATCATAGTTGATACTAGGACTATCTCCTCGTATAGCTTTAATAACTCTTTCAGCAAAGAGATTTGGCAATCCATCGATAAACTTGGACTTCGAATGAGTACTATTACACTCCGATAACTCCATTACTCTACACAAGAATACATCTTTATAATACCTGAATGATGTAAGAGTCTTACACTTGAGGTTTTGGAGTAGAGTTATGATGGTCTCGCTATTATCAGACCATCTTCCTGAGTAGTGTTCTATAATATTCAGAACGAGTGTATAAACTGCATTCTGAGCAACTTGATCTCTTTCTTGTTTTGCCGCCAATAGGACTTTATCCCTTTGTTCTTGGTTAAGATGTTTATCCCACCATCCTTTTAATTGGCCAGTAAAACCTGCAGTTATCATATCTGCAATAGTCTTATCACTATTTTTGTTAGGTTTACAGATAGTACTGTACATAAGCATTCTATGGACAGTTGTATAAATCTGTCGATCGATATAACCATCAATATTCCATTCGTAGATTTCTTTACCATTATAACTATTAGTTATAATGTGTTCATGTTCTCCCAACAAGACATCTTGTGGAGTTAGCCTAGGATAGTAAAACATCCTTTGGACTGGTTTTCGAGCATATTTTTCTGATATTTTATTAATATCATCAGTGAAGTTGTTATTAATAAAACTAGGTTCTCCATCTGAGAAGTTATCAATATTAATAGGTTGTAATCCATCACCTTTTAACTTTTTTTCTAAAAAGTTTTCGATATCAGAATAATCTCTGATCTTTGAAGTCTTCAATGTCTGGCGGAGGCTGCAGGCTGCTATGAGCTATCTTTTCTTTATCTTTATTTTTAGTAGATAATAGAGAGATAATTTTATCTACCTCTTCACGTAAAGAAATGATATGATCCCCCAAAATACTCATAAAAATATTGGCATAATTATTTTGCTTAATCATGACATTAATATGTTGTGCGGTAACTAAAGTAGTATCACCATCAAACAATTTTGCAAAAGCATTAAAATTGACAATCTTATCATTTTTATTAATTTGAAAAGATTGTAATGTAGGAAAATTAGAATTAGTAATTTCTCCATTACTTAAAACAAAATCTCTTTTTAGTATAGAGAATATAGTTATGAACATGCTTACACATAAACCAAGGTACAAATGGGTCTAATTTATTGATTTTTGAGTTAACAATATCTTTATAAAATTCTTCCTGGAATTCGTATTGTTCCTCTTTATTAAATTTCTTGAGAAACCATTTTCTTAATAGTTTCCATTTTTTTTGCTGAAAATCTTTATCTATTCCTCCTCTTGCCGGGGAACCTGGACTAAAATCAATGTGTTTGTCTGACATCATTAAACAAATATCAAGTAGTTAATCCATTTGAAAAATTCATTTCAGATTCAGTTATATCTAAATTTGAGCTAGGTGTGGGAACAAGTCTAGTAATATTATCAACGCCAATTTTTATATTATCACATCTATAAGTCTCCCTAATTTGAGAGGTAGACGCCCTAGAAGGAATTTGCACTATATAATCTACAGGAGATATATAAGACGAATTCGATCTAGTGATTCTGGAAGACATACTACCATTATCAATAAGCATATTAGTAGGTTCAGAAAATCTAATTTTAATAGTTCCATCATTTAACTGTTCGATTTCAAAAACATCCGTATTAATATTATTTTTAGGTTGGGTAGGATTCTCAATAACCCATTCTTGTGGAAAATCTATTTCTTCCCACTTGATTGGTCTTCTTGTTACTACCTTAGACTTATCAAAATTAGTTTCAATAAGAATGGTTTCATTTTTAAAATCAATTACTTTGCACATAGGATTCAAAGTATGCAAAAATTTATAATATATTCTATAACAAATGCAAACAACTTTAGTGCCAGGCATATAATCATATCCATGAAGTTTAACATTTAACATAAGAGAACATAATGAATTCTCATCCTGTAATGAAATCTGTAAGTTCGGATATGCATTAAAATAAACTAGTCCATAAGCCAGACTAGTTTGAATTGTCCCTATAAGAGACTTCTTCCAATTATGATTTCTACCATCACGTAAGGCTGCTATAAAACTTTCTGGTGGACCACGCAAAGTAAGGGGCTTGAAAGCCACCTGTACTAAACCAATATGCATAAAACGATAAATATCCCTATAAGGGGCTAAATTATTATCAGATAATAATCGAAAAGTCTGATTATCACTATCAATAGTAAGAGTTTCTTCAGTGGTTTTAACCACTTGTTTGAGACCAAGTTTCTCAAAAGTACCCATCTGGTATATGATTCTAGGCGATATTTTTGGAATAGCCCACTTATTAAATAGATCAAGATGTTGAGGTATATCATATTCTTCTTTTCTACTGTTTTTAACAGTAGACCTTGTCTTTATAATATTCATTTTAACAAACTGTGTTGAACTGTAACACCTATTATTACTATAAGTCCATGGCTCTGATACCAAAATGACAATGGATCGCACGCATAATTATTACTATTAATCATCTCCGAGTTCATCAAGATCGTCATACCAATTTTCATCATCTAGTACTCCAATTATACAAAAAGGAGGAATGAGTTTATATAACTTAAACTCTAGAGCACAAGAAAAAGCTTCGTCATCAATACATCTAGAAGATATTCCAGAAAATGATCCATTATATGCTAAACTACAGGAGTTTCTAACTCAAAAGCAAGGTGATACTTTTGCTTCAATTGCCAAAGAAGAAGTTGATGATATCAAAACATATGAAAAGGTAGAGAAAAGAGAAATGATATTTCTCTTAGAAAATTCTGACATACAGAGAAAAGAAGAACCTTGGAAGATATTTCAGGGTATTTAGTTAATAGGCTTTATTTCCCGGGTGAGTCATACAAAACTCAGAAATATTATGAGACTCTGCTGATAAGCACAGTTGTTGAATTTCAACATTTTTCAGGATATAATACAAGTGAGAATGTTTATAACTTTTCTAAAATGATTATAAAACACGTCATTCATATTGAAGATTTGGGTATTTCCTCAATGACCAAAAGACAATTCAGTATAAACAAAGTCATGGTAAACATTACCTATTGGGATTATATTAAGGCATTTAATAAAGTCCTCTGTTATAACAATGAGAGGCATAAACATACTTGGTTTATAAAAGTATGTGCCAAGATATTTGTTAACCCTATACCAAATTGATTTTTAAATTGGTGGTTATACCACGGGCCAACCATAAAAATATTGCCCGAATCATTTCTCAAGTTATACAAAGAATGGGTCAAGATTTCCGCAGATCTCAACAAGTTATATCATCAAGAACATATTTGTTATTTTCAACAAATTGAACAAATGGTTTTTTTATAGAATTCTTTGTTCCATGGATTCACAAATGGGTTCCGGAAGTAGATTTCACTGAGGAACAAATCCCTTGCCTATACAGAACTTATTATAATAATTTTTGGGACAAGTTGATGAAGAAAGATCCTCAAACAAAGTATGTATACGGACAAGAACTATTGGATCTAATAACGAAAACCATACACGTTTATAAATCGATTCCTAATAAAGGAATTATGACTGATGATTCAACCTCCGTAAAACATATGGCTAGAAAAATTTCTAATCATGATGAAGGAGAACAAAATGAAATGATTATGAAGTATCTAGAAGAAGTAAAGAAAAAGATTCTTCTAAATCTAACTCATTATGCAAAATCTGATTCATCAATGCGTAGTGAAACAAGTGAAGATATGCACGAAGCTCAACCATATGAAGAAGAAGAAATTTCAGTAGATGCAGTGAAGAAAGTCGAAGATTTTTTGGCAAAACTAAAGAACAGTAAAAGGCACGGAGTACTGTAGCAACACTGTAGCTCAACAGTAGATACACTGTTACCAGGACCCAGATAGGGGCCCAGTATCCTGTACAAAGATGCTTTCTTTTCCTATAAATAAGTTTGTTTTTCTTTAATTAAGGAGCAGGTTTTAGAAACCCTCTCTTCCGTTTTGGACTCTCTCTTTTTCTTATAAACTTTTCTTACTAGGTTTTGTAAGTTTACCAGATTTTGGCCGGAATAATAAAATGTGTGGTTTGATAACAACAAGGTACTTTCTTTTCTCATTCTTCTTGTCTTTTACTTTTATAAATTCTCCGATCTGAGTTGTGACTATGTCCAACTAAAAAATTATATCTATGCCGGATAACTAACTTCTCTCTTATATAGACCATGAACGGATCTAAGCTTTATTTAAATATAGAAGAATTTTAGTATAGCTTCTCGACTTGGTTATGAGATTGAGGTATTGTCGGATCTAGTACTACTTTTATTGGCTTTGTCTTTGTGACTCCGTCTGATGAGCCGTGGTTTTTAGCCCGAAAAAGAGTTTGATAAGTAGGGCGCCTGATACCCGGTTAGAACTATCAGACACATGGGCTCAATAAAAGTATATATTAGCTTCTTGACAGGCCCTTTGCTTTACCAAAATACAGGATCATTGACCTGGCGGTGGTCTGCCCAGTCATAGATCAAGCAAGTCAATATCCTTAGAGGTAGTCCAACTACACAAGAAATTTAACATTGTTTCTCAGACTGCATGGTTTAATTATTTTACCCAAGCAAAGGGCTTGTCAAGAAGCTAATACATACTTTTATTGAGTCCATGTGTCTAATAGTTCTAACCGGGTATCAGGCGCCCTACTTATCAAAATCTTTTTCGGGCTAAAAACCACGGCTCATTAGATGGAGTCACAAAGACAAAGCCAGTAAAAGTAGTACTAGATCCGCCTGTACCTCAATCTCAGAACCAAGTCGAGAAGCCATACTAAAATTCTTCTATATTTAAATAAAGCTTAGATCCGTTCATGGTCTATATAAGAGAGAAGTTAGTTATCCGGCATAAATATAATTTTTTAGCCGGACATAGTCACGGCTTAGATAGGAGAATTTATAAAAGTAAAAGACAGGAAGAATGAGAAAAGAAAGTACCTTGTTGTTATCAAGCCACACACTTTATTATTCCGGCCAAAATCCGGCAAGCTTACAAAACTTAGTAAGAAAAGTTTACAAGAAAGAGAGAGAGTGCAAAACGGAAGAGAGGGTTTCTAAAATCTGCTCCCTAATTAAAGAAAAATAAACTTATTTATAGGAAAAGAAAGCATCTTTGTACAGGATACTGGACCCCTATCTGGGTCCTGGTAACAGTGTATCTACTGTTGAGCTATAGTGTTGCTACAGTAGTCCGGACCTTTTACTGTTTCGGAAAAGCTTAACACTGCTACATCTTGTCCTTTAGTTTTGCCAAAAATCTTCGGCTTTCTTCAGTGCAGCTACTGGAATTTCTTCTTCATCAGATGGTTGAGCTTCGTGTATATCTTCACTTGTTTCACTACGCATTGATGAATCAGATTTTGCTTAATGAGTTAGATTTAGAAGAATCTTTTTCTTACTTCTTCTAGATACTTCATAATCATTTCATTTTGTTCTCCTTCATCATGATTAGAAATTTTTCTAGCCATATGTTTTACGGAGGTTGAATCATCAGTCATAATTCCTTTATTAGGAATCGAATTATAATCGTGTATGGTTTTCGTTATTAGATCCAGCAGTTCTTATCCGTATATAGACTTTGTTTGAGGATCTTTCTTCATCAACTTGTCCCAAAAATTATTATAATAAGTTCTGTATAGGCAAGGTATTTGTTCCTCAGTAAAATCTACTTCTGAAACCCATTTGTGAATCAATGGAACAAATAATTCTATAAAAAAATATATCTGTTCAATTTGTTGAAAATAACAAATATGTTCTTGATGATATAATTTGTTGAGATCTGGGGAAATCTTGACCCATTCTTTGTATAACTTGAGAAATGGTTCGGGCAATATTTTTATGGTTGGCCTGTGGTATGACCACCAGTTTAAAAACCAATTTGGTATAGGGTTAACACATATCTTGGCACATACTTTTATAAACCAAGTATGTTTATGCCTCTCATTGTTATAACAAAAGACTTTATTAAATGCCTGAATATAATCCAATAGGTAAAGCTTACAATGACTTTGTTTAGACTGAATTGTCTTTCAGTCATTGAGGAAATACCCCAATCTTCAATATGAATGACGTGTTTTATAATCATTTTAGAGAAGTTATAGACATTCTTACTTGTATTATATCCTGAAAAATATTGAAATTCAACACCTGTGCTTATCAGGAGAGTCTCATAATATTTCCGAGTTTTGTATGACTCACCCGGGAAATAAAGCCCATTAACTAAATACCTCTGGAATATCTTCCAAGGTTCTTCTTTTCTCTGTATGTCAAAATTTTCTAATAGAAATATCATTTATCTTTTCTCTTCCTTTTCATATGTTTTAATATCATCAACTTCTTCTTTGGTGATTGAAGCAAAAGTATCACCTTGCTTTTGAGTTAGAAACTCCTGTAGTTTAGCATATAATGGATCATTTTCTGGAATATCTTCCAGATGTATTGATGACGAAGCTTTTTC
This sequence comes from Solanum tarapatanum, assembly GCA_029582485.1. Classification (NCBI taxonomy): domain Eukaryota; kingdom Viridiplantae; phylum Streptophyta; class Magnoliopsida; order Solanales; family Solanaceae; genus Solanum; species Solanum tarapatanum. The sequence continues at coordinate 11,927 of JAJOOB010034074.1, forward strand.
TTGTGCTCTAGAGTTTAAGTTAT
>JAJOOB010034075.1:0-18412 GCA_029582485.1 Solanum tarapatanum
AACAAGTTAAAGTAGAGCACCAAACGACTGGTGGTATGACTCAGAATATAAAACATCTGGAATGGAAATGGGAGATAATTAATATGGATTTCATAACAGGCCTACCAAGCTCTTGCAGGCAACAAGATTCGATATGGGTGATTGTTGATAGAATGACAAAATCAGCCCACTTTTTACCGATAAAGATTACCCATTAAGCAGAGGACTATGCCAAGTTATATCTTCAAGAAGTAGTTAGACTTCATGGGGTTCCGATCTTAATTATTTCAGATAGAGGTGCACAATTTACTACACAGTTATGGAAATCATTCCAAAAAGGCTTCGGTTCAACGGTGAACTTAAGTACTGCATTTCATCCTCAGACATATGGGCAAGCAGAGCGCACTATTCAGACCTTAGAGGATATTTTAAGGGCTTGTGTCATTGATTTGAAAGATAATTGGGATGATCACCTACCACTTATTGAATTTGCTTACAATAATAGTTACCACTATAGTATCCAAATGGTTCCTTATGAAGCTCTTTATGGGAGAAGGTGCAGATCTCTTATTGGATAGTTTGAAGTTTGTGAAGTTGGGTTGATAGGACTAGATTTAATTCATTAAGCTATGGAGAAGGTGAAAGTAATTCAAGGAAGGTTGAAAACAGCACAGAGTCGTCAGAAATCCTACACTGATATTAGGAGAAGAGAGTTAGAGTTTGAAGTAGATGATTGGGTATATTTAAAAGTATCACCCATGAAGGGTGTTATGAGATTTGATAAGAAGGGGAAGCTTAGTCCCGATATATTGGCCCTTACAGAATATCTAAGAGGATTGGCAATGTAGCTTATGAGTTAGAGCTACCGCAAAAGTTAGCAATGGTTCATCCGGTATTTCACATTTACTTACTGAAGAAGTGCATGGGATATCCTTCGTTGATCATACCAACTGAAGATATTGGGATCAAGGATAGCTTATCTTATGAGGAGATTCCGGTTCAGATTCTAGATCACCAAGTTCACAAGTTGAGGACTAAGGAGGTAGCATCACTCAAAGTTCTTTGAAGGAACCAATTTGTTGAGGAAGCTACTTGGGAAGCTGAGGAGGATATGAAGAAGATATATCCACATCTCTTTGAGACTGGAGAAATTCCAGATCAAGGTACGAATTCTCTTCTCAGTACTCTTTAAATTATAAGTTAGCATGTTGTATTTGCATTGCTTGTTGGGTGTTTGAGCTGAATATTAGATGTTACACACTTAACCAAGTAATATTATTCTCATTCGAGGACGAATATTCCCAATAGGGATATATTGTAACATCTCCCTAATTAGAAGAACTAGAAAGAGTTAAAATTGGGAATAGTCATTTTAGGAAAGAATGAAAAATCTGGAAATTTGTCAAGTTATCTTAAGTTTGGGTTTTGGTCAACTTCAAACGACCATAACTCCTAGCTCAGGATGATTTAGGTGTGTTTCCAGATATCGAAGGAAATATCTTGGAATAATCTTTCCAACGCCACAGAGTTTGCGCGATTCGGAGTTCATATGAGTGAGATATGCCCATTTGAAGTTGAGCTGTTCAAATTAGGAAAGTCTAAACCGGATTTTGGAAGGGTATTTTGGTCTCTACCATACCCAATTAAATTAATTCGATTTTGGAAATTACTTAGGGTCTAAACTGAACTTGGTTAGTTTATGTTTTTCAAAAATTGAGATAGGGTTTTAGAGAAGAGAAAAGAAAAGGCGAAAGGAGGAGAAGAAGCAAGAATCGTCAATTCTCGAAGCTTGGATTGTGGATTTAGTCAAGGGGTGATCTCTACGAGGTATGTGAGGCTTTCATAACGTTGGGTTCGTTCACCCACGTGCCAAACATGTTTATTTCAGCGTGAATTCGTCCTCAAAGAGTTTGAAAGTTTGATGTTCTTGATATGTATGTCGTTCTTGAATTGGGAAGAGAGTGAGAAGATTCTGAGATCATTACGTCGAATTATAGTGTTGTTTGGTGTTAGGTTCTTAGGTACATTTGTTGGGTATATGAATCTAAAAATAATTTTGGAAAAGAACCGAATTTAGGCGAATTGGGGCTGGAAAATGAAAAAGGAAAATAGTTGGGCGAATCTGGGCACAGGGTCCGCATCGCTGTCCTGCTCCTCAGATTTGGGAAAGGTTTCTTCGCGGAGCGGTCACAAACCGTTTTTCCTCAAAAAGCATTTTCGCGACCAAAAAATTAAATATATCTCCGCGTCGCAAACTAGTTTCTAGACAGTGATTTCTTGATATTTTCTCATGTTTAACTATCCAAAAACTCTCCTAAACATAATGAGATCATTCCTATCACAAATCACAATCCTTGAATCCATAATTCAATTCAAGGAAAGTTAAGAGTCAAGTCTAGGAAAGTTAAAAGTCAAGTTAAGAGAAGTTCATAAAGTTTTCAAACGTCTTTCACAAATGTTTTAACTTTGTTTTAAGACTTAAGTTTTGAGTTGACTAAATAGTTATGAGTAAAGTTCATTTATTCAAAGATTATACAGGAAATAAGTAAACCCAAAAGTTAGAAATATTTTCACATTTTAGCAAGAAAGGGAACATCGATTCCAAAAGTGCTTTTAAGCTGAGTTTTGAGTAATTATCTCAAACTAAAGAAAGAGGTTTTGTTTTAAAAACATATGAGCTAAGTATACTTTTGAGAGTAGTATTGAGCACTGATATGGGGACGCAAGTTCATAATAAGTCTCCATAAATCATATAGTCATCATAGGTAGTAAAGGATCATACTTTTTAGATGATTCCTTAAGTGGTTTTTAGCATAGACTAGTGGATCCACTTAGTTAAGGCATCCTATATGATGGCATATGATGTTGCATCCTATATAATCTTGCAGCATGGGCAAGATGTTGCATCACCACTTAGGCTCATAGTGGTGGTTGTCGGTTAGAGAAACTCCAACAAAAACTATATTAATTTATTATATGAGTAAAGTTGAGTTTGTTATTGCATTTTCTTTAACGAACTAAGTTGTTTTCCACTTTTTTACAAGATTTCCATATATTGCATGTGTTTTATTACTTTAAATTGAGTCAAGTTATTCATGAGTTGAGTAAAGCTAAGGTAAGTGTTTCTTTCGTATTCCTTTCAAGCTTATGATACGTTTAGTTTTCTTTAACCGACAACCATCACGTAAGAGCTATTGTGATGATACATCAATTTGCCTTTCGCTGCCAGGGTCATCCTATACCTTATCGAGGGTATAGAACCTGACTACTAAATGGATCCACTAGTCTATGCTAAAAAGCACTAAGGAATCATCTAAAAAGTATGACCCTTTTCTACCCATGGTGACTACATGGTTTATGGGGGCTGAGAGTTGTCTGAACTCTCCCCCATATGGGTGCTCAATACTACTCCCAAAATATATTACTAGCTCTTATGTTTAAAAACATACTTCTTTCTGTGGTTTGAGATAATTACTCAAAACATAGCTCAAAGGCTCCTCTTGAAAATCAAAGTTTCTTATGTTGCTTAATTGTGAAAGCATTTACTCTTTACTTAAAACTAGCTCAAAGGGTCTTTGAAAATCTCAGTTTCCCTTCTTATTTAAATGTGAAAACATTTTAAACTCTTTGAGAATAAATAGTCCCCATATACTCTTTGAAGAAATGAACTTCAATCTTTACTCTTTACTCAACTAAAAACTCAAGTCTTAAAACAAAGTTAAAATGTTTCTACTAGAGTTTTGGAAAACTCTATGAACTTTTCTTGACTTGACTCTTTACTTCTCTTGACTTGACTCTTAACTTTTCTTGAATTGAATTATGGATTCAAGGCTCGTGATCTCATAGTATTGATGATTTCATGTTATTTAGACGTACCCTAGAGTGTAGTAATCAACTAGGAAACATAGGTCCGTTACAAGGGAGCTAGTACGGAAATAAGTAGGAAGAATTAGAAGACTTGGCATCCCTGGCGCTCTGAGTGGCGTGGGGAGCTAGACCCAAAACATCAAAACTGAAGTTAGGGCATGCTGGTTGGCGCGGCGCCCCAGGGTCAAAACATCAGAGAACTTTGTGGGGTGCTCTAAGTTGCTTGCCCCCCCACCCATCTGCCCAGGACTTTGACGATTTTTCTTGTTTGTTTTTCAACTCTAAACCCTCTAAACTCAATTGGGTCTTTCCCCAAACACTTAGATTCGAATACATAACCAAAATAAGCCAGAATCTACTCAAAAACAACCTCTAATCTCATGAAACTACATCAATAACTCCTCAACAACTCAACAATCAAGATTCAAACGAAACTTTCAACAATATTCATCAAGAACTCAATTTCTCTAATCTCAAGAACGACAATACACTGAAATAAATCATGATTGGCGCATGGGTGAACTAAGCCAACACTATGTGATCACACATACCTCGTAGGATTGAATCCTTTGCGAAATCTGAAATCAATTCCTCATGAAGACGATGAATCTAGATCTTTTCTTCTCTTTTCTCCACTTGAGTTCTTTTCTCTAAAACCCTAACGTGATTTTGCAATTGTGTAAACTGATCTATTTCTGTTTAGACCCCGATGTAATTACCAAAAGCGAATTAAGCTAATTGGGTAGTGAAAAGACCATAATAGCCTTCTAAAATCTGGTTTTGACTTTCCTTATCTAGACAGCCCAACTTCAAATGGGCTTATCTCCCTTATATGAACTCAAAATTGAGAAAACTCGGTGGTGTTGGAAAGATAATTCAAACATATTTTCTACGGTATCTTGTAGCACACCTATCATCCTGATCTTGGAGTTATTGTCATTTGAATTTGACCCAAAACTCATACTTAGCTTAACTTTCTCAAACTCTCCAAATATGATTATTTCAAAATATGGTTCTTTCTAATTCTAATTCTTTTTAGTACCGGGGTATTACAATATCTCTCCATTGGGAACATTCGTCCTCGAATGAGATTACTCTTAGTTGGCTAAGGTTAAACATCTAACACCTGGCTCAAACACTAACAAGGAAAATGTATATACAGCATGCCAACTTAAAATAAAAGGCAAGAAAAGGATTTGTTCCTTTATTTGGAACTTCTCCGGATTCGAAGATATGTGGGTATCTCTTCTTTATATCCTCCTTAGCTTCCCAAGTAGCTTCCTTAATAAACTGATTTCTCCATATAACTTTGACCAATGCTACTTCATTCGTCCTCAACTTGCGAACTTAGCGATATAGAATCTGAACAGGAATCTCCTCATATGTTAAGCTATCCTTGATGCCAATATATTCAGTAGGTTTGATAAGTGAAGGATCGCCCATACACTTCTTCAACATATAAATGTGGAATATTGGATGGACCGCTTCTAACTCTTGTGGTAGCTCTAACTCATAAGCTACCCTACCGATCCTCTTGGATATTCTATATGGACCAATATATCGAGGACTAAGCTTTCCCTTTTTACCAAATCTCATAACACCCTTCATGGCTGAAACATTCAAGTAAACCAAATCATCTACTTCAAACTCTAGGTCTCTTCTCCTGACATCAGTGTAGGATTTCTGGCAACTCTGCGCTGTTTTCAATCTCTCTTGAATAAATTTCACTTTCTCCATAGCTTGATGAACTAAGTCTCGCCCTACCAACATAGCTTCATCAACTTCAAACCATCCAATATGAGATCTGCATCTCCTCCATTAAAGAGCCTCATACGGAGCCATTTGGATGCTAGAGTGGTAACTATTGTTGTAAGCAAACTCAAGGAGAGGTCGGTGATCATTCTAATTACCTTTGAAATCGATCACAAAAGCCCTCAACATATCTTCTAAATTCTGAATGGTGCGCTCTGCTTGACCATCAGTCTGAGGATGAAAAGTAGTACTCAAGTTCACCTTCGAACCCAAGCCTTTCTGGAATGACTCCCAGAACTGCGCAGTAAATTGTGCACCTCTATCTAAAATAATCGTTATCGGAACCCCATGAAGTATGACTACCTCTTGGATATACAACTTGGTAAAATCTTCTGCTGGATGGGTAGTCTTTACCAGCAAAAAATGGGTTGATTTAGTCACTCTATCTACAATCACCCAAATAGAATCATGTTGCCTGCGAGACCTTAGTAAACCTGTGCTAAAATCCATATTGATCATCTCCCACTTCCATTCCGGAAGTTCTATATTCTGAGTCATACCACCGGGCATTTGGTGCTCTACTTTAACTTGCTGGCAATTGGGGCACTTAGCAACAAACTCTACAATGACCTTCTTCATACTACTCCACCAATAAACTTCTCTCAAATCACGATACATCTTTGTGGAACACGGATGGATAGACTATCTAGAGGTTCCTCCATAATCCTTTCTTGAAGTTCATCCACCAATGGTATACACAATCTACCTTGATACCTCAATACACCATCTCCCCCTTGTTCAAAAGCCATTACTTTTTGCTTACGAACATTTGCCTTCAATTCAAGAAAAATAAGATCTTGGTCTTGTTTTTCTTTCACTTCTGCCACTAATGATGATTCAGCTCCATTCATCACCACTGCTCCTCCTTCTGTGGAATCCATTACTCAAACTCCTAATCGTGCAAGTCTATGCACATCTTTTGCTAACTCTTTCTTATCTTCCTCAAAATAGGCGGTACTACCCATAGACAATCTACTCAAGGAATCAACAACAACATTACCCTTACTTAGGTGATAAAGAATACTCATGACATATTCCTTGAGTAACTCTAACCACTTTTGCTGTCTGATATTAAACTATTTCTGACTAAACACATATTGGAGACTCTTGTGATCGGTGAACACTTCCACATTAACACCATACAGATAATAATGCCATATTTTCAAAGCAAAAACTACGGAAGCCAACTCTAGATCATGTGTTAGGTAGTTCCTCTCGTGAACCTTAAGTTGTCTGGAGGCATAAGCTATAACTTTGTCATTCTGCATTAACTCACAACCCAAACAAACTGTAGACGTATCACAATATACAACAAAGCCTTGTGTACCCTCTGGTAAGGTCAATACTGGGCAGTAGTCAACCTGTTTTTCAATTCCTGAAACCATTTCTAACAAGCTTCAGACCATTGAAACTTTACTTTTTTATGAGTCAACTTGGTCAAAAGGGATGAAATAGATGAAGACCCCTTTACAAACCTTTTATAATATCCAACCAACCCTAACAAACTCCTAATAACAGTTGGAGATATGGGTCTAGGACAATTTTGCATTGCCTCTATCTTCTGAGTGCCAACTCTAATTCTATCACCGGAAACAATATGGCCTAAAAATGCCACATACTCAAGCCAAAATTCACATTTAGAGAACTTAGCATATAACTAATTATCCTTTAGAGTTTGGAGAACTACTCTGAGATGACTAGCATTATCTTCCTCATTCCTCGAATAGATTAGTATGTCATCAATGAATATGATAACAAACATATCTAAATAAGGTTTGAATACTCTATTCATAAGGTCCGTGAATGTTGCAGGTGCATTAGTTAAATGGAACGACGTGACTATAACGGGTCCTGAATGCTGTCTTTGGAATATCACACTCCCTTACTTTCATTTGATGGTAACCTGATCTGAGGTCTATCTTAGAAAAACAAGAAGCACCCTGAAGTTGATCGAAAAAATCATTAATTCTCGGAAGAGTATACTTATTCTTGATGGTAACCTTGTTCAATTGACAATAATCTATACACATCCTAAGGGAACTATCTTTTCTCCTCATAAACAAGATTGGAGTGCCCCAAGGTGAGACACTTGGTCGAACAAAACTCTTCTCTAGGAGATCTTTCAACTTCTCTTTTAACTCTTTCAAATCTGTTGGTGCCATCCTATATGGTGGAATTGATATAGGACGAGTATATGGAAGAAGGTCTATTCTCTCTTAGGAGGGAACCCGGGAAGATCATCTAGAAAGACTTTTTGAAATTCTTTTACTACTGGAACTGACTGAATATGAGGTATCTTAAGACTAGAGTCACTAACTCGGACTAAGTGATAGACACCCCTTGGAAACTAACTTTCTTGCCTTAAGGTACGAAGTAAAATGACCCTTAGGTACTGTCGAACTACACTTCTACTCTATAACTGGCTCATTAGGAAACTGAACTTGACTACTCGAGTTCTACAATCTACTGAGGCATAACAAGCATGAATTTAGTCCATACCAAAAAAACATCAAAATCTACCATGTCTAACTCAACTAAATTAGCCATGGTACTCTTGTGATTGACGAAAATGGGACAATCACGATAGAATCTCTATCTGTTAGAATAGACACATTAACAGGGTGTAGAAATACTAAAGGACTCACTAAGTTTTGTAAGAAGAATATCAAAATTCATCGCAATATAAGGAGTTACAAGGATAAACTTGCTCCTGGATCTAGCAAAGCATAAAATTGAAGTTAAAGACTTGGATAATACTAATGACAACATCTGGTAAATCCTCTTGCTCTTGGCAACTGGTGATAGCATAAAGACGGTTTCCTTCTCCACCTATCCCTGAAGTAGCTCATCTAGATGTAGCTATGTCTGGTGGAGCAACTAAAGAAGACGGGGCTCTATTACCCCCATTACCATTACCCTGCTTGTTCTTTGGGCACTCTCGCATGAAATGACCGTTCTGACCACACTTGAAGCAACAAGTGGAGCCATCACAATGCATACCAGAGTGGTTCCTACCACACTTTGCACATTCTGGAGGCTTACTACCCTCTTGTACAATACTACCTTGAGAATAGGCAGGTTTAGCTCTGAAATTCTCACTATTCTACTCACATTTTTTCTTTGAAGCAGATGCACTAACAAATGATGAAGCAAGTCCCTTTTGTTTCTGTTGGAAGGATGACCGATTGGCATTACTCTTCTGTTGCCCGGACTCATTCCCTAATGTCTTAGCTCTCTGTTTCTACCATTTGCACACGCAAGTGTACACGGTCGCACAAGTAATATAGCGGCTCTTAAAAGAACCGGATTATCGAACCCAAAGGACTTGTCAATTAATTATTCTTACTAAATTATATTAATTCTAATTAATTATTTAAGGGGAGGATTTCAAAAGATGAATATGTTAACTAAACTAAAAATAAAGATAAAATAACTAAAATGCAATTAACTAAGAAAAGATAGATGTTTACACAATCAATGAATGAATCGATCTAGGATTATAATTTAACTAACAATCATGTTTAGCATCAATATCATCAACTTATTTGAATATCTAGTTATTGATTCACAGGGTTAAATGTATGATCATGGTCTCCTGACCTCTAATCACCATGATAAATGACAACGTAACTACATCGTTGAGCAGGGATAGGTTGGACCAAGTACCGATCATTACGATTTCTTCATGTACAGTGACCAAGCATGGTTTCTAGGTATATCTCTATCCTAGATACAAATTAAACCTAATTATTAAGAGAAAATCATGCTCCTTATACTCCACGTTCTATCCTCTTATTCCTCTCCCGAGTTCAATTCAGACAATATGTTTATTTCAATGGTGATCAAGCATCAAAATAGTAATCACAAGAATATAAGAACAACTAATATGATAAACAAATCATGCCGAATCACACACTAAACAATCATCTCGTAAGTAAATATAATCCAAGAACGAGAAGTTTAAATCCACATAGACATAGAGCAATTACAACGAATTATTCAAATAAAAGATGTAAAATAAAATAAAAGAGAAGAAAAGAAGAAAACCCTAAACCAAAAGTTAAATTCTACATTATTCCCACTCCCTCTAATAATTATTGTTATGGACTATTTATAGATGTAGAAAACCCAAATAAAATATTTGAATCCAAAACAAATCAGGAACCTAAAACCTTAACGGAATTTGATTCCACTTGAAACAGTGCTTCGTCCGCCTTCAGTTAATTGGAGTCCTTGAGATGTTGCCACGTGACATGTACCTTTTCTTCTTCAAATTCAATTTTCTCAATTCTGAAATGCCGCTGCCGCATACTAAATATTCAATATTATATTAAATTTAGTCTATTAAGTTGTCTGCTTGATTTCCTTTTTCAATATTCCATCTTTAATTCTTTTTAGCTTCAAACTTTTTTATTTTTCGATCAATTTAATCCTATAAATAAAATACACTATTAAGCACAATTCATAAAATCCATGCTCAAAAAGGACAACTATAAATAATAAATGTGATGCAAATAATAATTAAAAATATGTATTTTGGCCCCACATCAACACCCCACACTTAAACTTTTGTTCGTCCTTGAGAAAACATTAAAGCTGATTTCAGAAATATCATTGCTACAAACACTTAAGTCATATACCAATTTCAAAACATCGAGTACACTTCTCAATCAATATGCAAGATACAAACCTCTAGCCTCCTAACCTCAAAGAAGGACTCTGAACTCATTAAATTTATGCTTGCTCACCTACTCTTATCAAAGGAAGCTAATAAAATCATCTATCTATCATGAAACAAGTGCCCTCACAAAAAGAAATAGTCCACACACTCAATTTAAAAGATTGAATATAAATTAAGGACCTAACATCAAAGAACAACTCACACTCACAAATAAAATTCACATGTATTCACAAAGAACCATAGGCTTGCCCATTATGTACATCTCCACTAATTAAGCATGCTTGCATAGAATCAAATAGGATTTTAACGGGTTGTAATGTTGTCTAGGGGACGGGTAGGAAAACTATATAATAGTGACTTACACTTCCTTAAGCACTTTGCAATTTTAGACTTAATCACCCATTATTTTATTCTTTTTATTTTCAACCCTCTCTTCAACAATTATTTCACAAGTAATTCTTATCATCTCAAGAATGCTTCAATCTTTTTCTTTTTTTCTTAAACTTTTCCTTCATAATAGTCATCCTCAGCTTACGTATTTTACATGCGTTAAGGTGCACGATGTACTGGGAAGGACCAGGGTCATCATCAAGGTAACTTCTTTTGTTCATCTCTTTTTTTTTCACATTACATTCTTTCAAAGAGGGATTTTTAAGCACTTTGTAGCTATCATTGATTACCTTTTCACTCAACCATCCATTTTTCTCAGAATTGATAATTAGAATAAGTTTATGTTATAATGCTCAAGAAAGCAAGGTGCAAAAACTAGGGATTCAACAAAATAGTTTAGGGTAAAATATGGCTACCAACAAAAGGCTATAGGTTCAAAAGGGCTAACTAGTGATATAATATCTGAAAAGGCTAAAATTTACCAGACAAATCAAAGAAACCCTATTATCATCTCCTAAACAAAGTAACACTTTTTATTTTTCTTCAATAACATGCAAGGCAAGTTTTAGACTAAGATGCAAAACATGGAATAAACAAAATCTCACCACAAATGGCACAAACATCAATCAAGATGGATCAATTCCACTTCTAAGAGAGATAACATCATAACAAACTACAAAATAAAATAAGTTATATACAAAGTCACCACCATGAGCCTAAATGTCAAAGAGTTTTCAATGTCAATAGCAACCAAGCATTCACAAGAAAGTACTACTCAAAATTAGGCTCAAATAGTAAGAATCACATAACTTAAAAGGGTCTTTTCTTTTCTCTCCAAAAAATAAAAAAAAATAAAAAAATATTCTTAAAAAAATAAAAATAAAAGACACTCGGTTCAAAGGTACTATCCTTAGGAAAAGAATCGAAAAGAAAAGCCAAGGAACCCATCCTAAAAAAAAGACTCAATAAAACAATAAAACTAGGAATCATTCCTCAACCTCACACTTAAAAAGATGTTATGTCCCTAAAGCATCGAATAAAATTTTAAACAAGGGTTAGGAAAACTCCTTGAGGCCTCTAGGCCTAACTAGTAGCATGTTCCCTTAATTTTCATCAAGGATCGTCACCCACACTTAAGCTCAAACATGCTCCTTTGCTTCAAATTCTTGGGTACTCAGACTCCCCCCTAATCTGTAAAAATAAAAGATCAAAAGAAAAAAAGTGACACTAATAAATAAAATAACATTTTCATTTTTATTTTTGTTTTAATTCTTTTTTATAAAAAACTTAAATAAATAAACAGAAAAAGTTTAACCTAGAAAAACAATTAATTTCTAAGACCCCGGCAGCGGCGCCAAAAACTTGTTGCTACCAATTGCACACACAAGTGTACGTGGTCGCACAAGTAATATAGAGGCTCTTAAAGGAACCAGATTATCGAACCCAAAGGACTTGTCAATTAATTATTCTTACTAAATTATATTAATTCTAATTATTTATTTAAGGGGAGGATTTCAAAAGATGAATATATTAACTAAACTAAAAATAAAGATATAATAACTAAAATGCAATTAACTAAGAAAAGATAGATGTTTACACAATCAATGAATGAATCGATCTACGATTATAATTTAACTAACAATCATGTTTCGAATCAATTTCATCAACTTATTTGATTATCTAGTTATTGATTCACAGGGTTAAATGTATGATCATGGTCTCCCGACCTCTAATCACCTAGGATAAATGACAACCTAACTACATCGTTGAGCGGTAATAGGTTGGACCAAGTACCGAGCATTACGATTTCTTCCTGTATAGTGACCAAGCATGGTTTCTAGGTATATCTCTATCCTAGATACAAATTAACCCTAATTATTAAGAGAAAATCATGCTCCTTATATTCTACGTTGTATCCTCTTATTCCTCTCCCCGAGTTCAATTCAATATGTTTATTTCAATGATGATCAAGCATCACAATAATAATCACACGAATAAAAGAACAACTTATATGATAAACAAATCATGTTGAATCAAAATCACTAAACAATCATCTCGTAAGTAAATATAATCCATGAACGAGAAGTTTAACTCCACAGAAACATAGAGCAGTTACAACGAATCATTCAAATAAAAGATGTAAAGTAAAATAATAGAGAAGAAAGGAAGAAAACCCTAAACCAAAAGTTAAATTCTATATTATTCCCCCTCCCTCTAATAATTATTATTATGGACTAATTATAGATATAGAAAACCCTAAATAAAATAATTGAGTCCATAACAAATTAGGAACACAAAATCTTAACGGAATTGGATTCCACTTGAAACACTGCTTCGTCTGCCTTCAGTTAATTGGAGTCATCCGCCTTCAGTTAATTGTAGTCCTTGAGATGTTGCCATGTGGCATGTACCTTTTCTTCTTCAAATTCAATTTTCTCAATTCTGAAATGCCGCTGCCGCATATACATATTAAATATTCAATATTATATTAAATTTAATCCATTAAGCTATCTGCTTGATTTCCTTCTTCAATATTTCATAATTAATTCCTCTTAGCTCCAAACTTCTTTATTTTTCCATCAATTTAATCCTAGAAATAAAATACACTATTAAGCACAATTCATAAAATCCATGCTAAAAAAGGACAAATATAAATAATAAGTGAGGCAAATAATGATTAAAAATATGTATTTTGGCCTCACATCACCCTCTTATTCTCAAACTCTTCTCTATCCCTCATCTTGTCCTCCTCAACTTGTTGCACATGGATCATTTGCCTTTCTATGTCCATATCCCCTATCAGCATAGTTGGATTGCCTTTCTTACTTAACAGACGACACAACCTAGCAACAAATAAATGCATCCTGCTCCTCATGTCGGCAACCATCACCGGAGCATAGTGGGAAAGTTGTGTGAATTTCAGTCTGTACTCATGAACGCTTAAAGAATCCTGCTTAAGAGTGATAAACTCTCGTCCCTTTGCTTCTCTCAGTTCTCGGGGGAAGAAATGCCCCAAAAAGGCCTCCTCAAAACAATCCCAACTCGCAGGTGGTGCTCCCTTAGCTCAGTTCTTCTTCCATTGATCGAACCATATCCTAGTGATACCCTTCATTTGGTATGCAGCTAGTTCCACCCTCTCAGCATCAGCAACATGCATGATCTCAAAAACTTTCTAAAGCTCCTCAAAAAAATTCTCTGGATCCTCAATAACACTTAAACCTGTGTAGCTTGGTAGATTCATCCTTAAGAACTCTCAGATCCTTGAATTTTCAGCCACTTTCTGTTTATTCCCTCTCTCTTGCCCAGCTTGATTGGTCACAACTTGGCTCAACATCTGGAGGGCCTCACGGAACTTAGTATTGGTGACCTATCATTGGGGTTGCACCTCTGGTGCATTAGGTACCCCTTGTTACTGAAGTGCAACATTCCTTCTACCCGAACGACCTCTAACAACTCTTCGTGGAGGCATGATCAACTGAAAGAAACGTGCAAGCACGAATTAGAAGAAACTTTTTACAGATAAAACTCCAATGCACGAAATGAGTATGAAAGAAATGAGATAGTTCCTAAGTGTCCCAACCTACTAATTACAAATCTGACGCGCTTCACACCAATAACTAGGACTCTACAAACACGGATTCATAGATTCCCTACGACTCTTGAACTCTGTTCTCTGATACCGAGTCTGTCACGCCCCGAGCCTAAACCCTGGGCGGGACTGGCACTCGAGAACCATTATTGTCCCCAAGCGAACTCTTGTCCTGGCTTGCTTATCAGTGGAAGACTTTAAGCATTAAGAAAAGAATTCAAATGCAAGATAACTCAAATGTCTCAAACTAAAGTCATAATGTTTTAGAACTAAACATTTAACTTAGCCAAAGTGAAATTCAAATCTGAACATAAGCCACTAACAAAATAATGAAAAATGAACTAAATAACTTTCTATCTATGAAGCCTCTAATAACTGAGATGGATGTCGGTAAAAGACCCACGATATCCTAATGAACTAAATACTGAAAATCAATGAAAGGGATCCTCCGGAAGCAAGGAGGCTCACCAACACACTCTGGAGCTCACCTAGAATCAATGATGCGCTAGATGCTGATCCTGGTTACCTGTATCTGCGTCATTAAAAGATGCAGGCCAAATGGCATCAGTACATTGAATGTACGAGTATGCGAGGGGAATAGTTATAAACAAGACATAAGCTTGAAAGGACTGAAAGAACAAACCTGGTCTCAACCCAACTTAATTGAACTCATTTCAATATAAAGCAATAAGATAAATGTAATATAAAGAAAAGCTTTGAAATCATGGATACAAACTCTCTATATTTAGAAATTCAAAAAATTCTCTGTGTAAGCAAAGATACCATATAAACTTTGATATGTATATAAAAATACAAAATATTGCTATGGGAGTTTCTCTAACTGACAACCATCACGTAAGAGCTATTGTGATGATACAATATTTTGCATTACACTACCAGGGTCTTCCTATACCTTGTCTAGGGTATAAAACCTGACTATTAAGTGGATCCACTAGTCTATGCTAAAAAGTACTAAAGAATTATCTAAAAAGTATGATCCTTTTCTACCCATGGTTGTTACATGGTTTATGGGAGGTAGGAGTTGTCTGAACTCTCCCCCATATAGGTGCTCAATACTTCTTTCTGTGGTTTGAGATAATTGCTCAAAACATAGCTCTAAGGCTCCTCTTAAAAATCAAAGTTTCCTATCTTGCTTAATTGTGAAAGCTTTTACTCTTTACTTAAAACTAGCTCAAAGGCTCTTTGGAAATCTCAGTTTCCTTTCTTATTTAAATGGGAAAGTATTTTAACTCTTTGGGAAAACATAGTCCCCATATACTCTTTCAACAAATGAACTTCAATCTTTACTCTTTACTCTTTACTCAACTCAAAACTCAAGTCTTAAAACAAAGTTAAAACGTTTGTAAAAGACTTTTGGAAAAGTCTATGAACTTCTCTTGACTTGACGCTTAACTTTCCTTGAATTGACTAATGGATTCAAGGCTCATGATCTCATGGTATTGATGATTTCATGTTGTTTATATGTACCTTAGAGTGTAGTAATCAACTAGGAAACATAGGTACGTTTCAAAGGAACTAGTACAAAAAGAAATAGGAAGAAGTAGGAGATCTGGCGTCCCTGGCGCTCTAAGTGGCGCGGGGAGCTAGACCAACTGGCTGGCACGGTGCCCCAGGGTTAAAACTTTATAGAACTTTGTAGGCCGCTCTGAGTGGCGCCGCGCCCCCACCCCTCTCCCCAGGTGTTTGACGATATTTCTTGCTCATTTTTCTACTCTAAACCCTCTAAACTCAATTGGGTCTTTCCCCAAACACTTAGATTCGAGTACATAACCAAAATATGCAAGAATCTACTAAAAAACAACCTCTAATCTCATGAAACTACATCAATAACTCCTCAACAATTCAACAATCAAGATTCAAACAAAACTTTCAACAATATTCATCAAGAGCTCAATTTCTCTAATCTTAACAATGACAATACGCTGAAATAAATCATGATTGGCACATGGGTGAACTAACCCAATGCTATGTGATCTCACATACCTCGTAGGATTGAATCCTTTGTGAATTTCGCAATCAATTCCTCACGAAGACGACGAATCTAGACCTTTTCTTCTCCTTTCTCCTCTTGAGTTCTTTTCTTTAAAACCCTAGCGTTATTTTGTAATTGTGTAAACTGATCTATTTCTCTTTAGATCCCTAAGTAATTACCAAAGACGAATTAAGCTGATTAGGGAGTGAAAAGACCATAATACCCTACTAAAATCTGGTTTTGACTTTCCTTATCTAGACAACCCAACTTTAAATGGGCATATCTCCCTCATACGAACTTGAAACTGAGAAAACTAGGTGGCGTTGGAAATATAATTCAATGATATTTCCTACGGTATCTTGTAGCACACCTAAATCATCCGGAGATAGGATTTATGGTTGTTTGAAGTTGACCCAAAACTCATACTTTGCTTAACTTTGTCAAACTTTTCAAATTTGATTATTACTGAAAATTGTTCTTTCTAATTTTAAGTCTTTCTAGTATCGGGGTGTAACATTAAGAAAGGGAGCAACAAAAGGTTTTGTTTGTTCAGACTTTGTTGTATCTTTATAGAGAATAGTTTGT
This sequence comes from Solanum tarapatanum, assembly GCA_029582485.1. Lineage (NCBI taxonomy): Eukaryota > Viridiplantae > Streptophyta > Magnoliopsida > Solanales > Solanaceae > Solanum > Solanum tarapatanum. The sequence continues at coordinate 16,897 of JAJOOB010034075.1, forward strand.
CACCTCTTAAAGTATATACAATCAATATCTCTTGAATGATAGTGATCTAACCATTTCCAATACAGTCTATACCATATGAGAAATGGAAATGAGGGAACTATTCCAAAAAGGGTCAAAATAGGACCTAAGACTATGGATTGTATTGTTTGTCGCCTCTTAAAGTATATAGAATCAATAACTCTTGAAAAATAGTGGTGTAACAATTTCCAATACAGTCTATTCCATAAAAGAAATGGAAATGAGGGAATTATTCCCAAAAGGGTCAAAATAGGACCTAAGAGTGTGGATTGTATGTTCTTTGGATAAGCTACAAATAGTAAAGCATGTTGATTTATGGTTCATAAGTCCGAACCGTTAAATAGTCAAGTAGAGGGTCTAAACGACCTTGGAATGAACCAAAGGATAATGTACATAATAAAGAGATTCAGAGGTGTAGTAAAAGCCAAAGGTCAAAGGACATTTACTTCCTTTGGGTTTGATTTTGTAACATTTCTTCTTGAAAAATAAGTCTCATATATTCGAAGATGCCATCTCTTCTATGGACTCATCCCTTTTGGAAAAAGGTTGTCAATAGTAAGATAGATTCAATCTTGAGAAACTATACTTGGGAGTTGGTTGATATTCCTCGAGGAATTAAACCTTTAGGTTCGAAGTGGATCTGCAAAAGGAAAAGAAAGTTGATGGAACTATTGATAAAAAAAAAATCAAGACTTGTTGTCACAGGCTTTAGACAATAAGAAGGTTTTGATTATTTTGATACATAATAGCCACTGACTAGGATTACATTAATTCAGATGTTAATTGCGCTTGTTGTGGTATATGGCCTTCAAATTCGTCAAATATATGTGAAAAACAACTTTCTTAAATGAAAAGTTGAAGGAAAATTTTTACATAGAACAACATGAGGGCTTTGTGATTCCATGTAAAGAAAAGAAAGTGTGTAAACTTGTTAAGTCACTGTATGGACTAAAAATAAGTGCCCGAATAATGACATGCGATGTTTGACCAAACTATGTTGGCAAATGAGTTCACGATTAATAATGTAATAAATGGTTTTTCATTAAAGGCACTCCAAATTACAAGGTCATTGTTTGTTTTTGTTGGGTTTAGCAAGGTGTGAATGGGAAATAGTGAATGGGAAATAAAAAGAGAAATGGAAAGTGGAAGAACCAATGAAAATGGGGGAACCAATTTTGGAGGGAAAATGAAAAGTCATTGCAAAAGTGCAAATGAATAGTCATTTTTACCATATCGGTAGAAGAGAGGAAATTGTTGTCCTTATATTAGGAAACACTTCCTTTAGTTCTTAAAGGGTTAAGAAGAAGGTGGTCCCTCGCGCCGTCGTCGTCGGTCGCTCAGCTTCGGCTTCCGATTTGGATTTGGATTTGGATTTGGCAAATGATGTGATTGATTGATAATATTTTTGGACAAAATTTATTTAATCAATCTTGTTAAATCATTTCCTTTCTCTTATAAATTAATTCAGAATGTTGGTTAACTAACAGAATTAATTTGG
>JAJOOB010034076.1:0-10529 GCA_029582485.1 Solanum tarapatanum
CCCCCCCCCCCCCCCCCCCCCCCCCCCCCCCCCCCCCCCAACTTATGCATTTTCCCTAATTAAAAAGTGTCCTTTAATTTTAACGTTTTAATTTTTTTTATGTTTTTTAATTTTCTTCACTTATTTTGATATTCATTCAAAATTAATTTATTTTAAATACAAGACGTTTGGAATTAAATTTGATATCAAATCAAAATGAAAGACAAAGAAAATAAAATCAATAGAAAAATAAAAGAGAAAAACAATGAATGTAGTTAAAAAAAAAAAAGCTTCGATACAAGGGAAAAAATGTGTATTAACTTAATTTAAATACCTAATAAAGAAAATAAGAATATTTTTAAAAATTAAAAAATTAATTTTTTTAAAAAAATTAAGAAAAAAGTTTAATTTTTTTACAAAAATTAATTTTTAATTAAAAAAAATAAAAAATTAATTTTACACACGTGGCGGGCAAGTGTGTACAAACACAACCAACTTGGGTGGTTGAAGGTGCCACATCAGCACAAAAGGTACACAAAAATACGAAAAAAATAAGTTCAGGGGGGTAATAGGACCTTCGTTAAGTTTAGATGTGTCTCTGGAATTTCGGTCATAGCCTAGGGGGTACTTATGCCTTATCCCTATGTTAATTACTCCTTCTGTCCCTATTTACTTGTCCATATTTCCTCTTTTAGCTGTCCCTATTTACTTGTCCATTTTGACAAATCAAGAAAGGCTAAAAGAAAATTCCTATTATACCCTCATTTAAATTTCTTGAAAATTTTTAAGTTTTAATTCATCCTCTTTGAAATCATAATTAATAAGGGTAAAATGATAACTTCACTATGCTAATCATTGTTGTCTTAATATGTGTGTTATTTCTAAAGTGGACAAGTAAATAGGGACAGAGGGAGTAATTATTAAGGGGTATATTGGTAAATATGTATATGTGTAAGGGATATTTTAGTCTTCTAAAAAATAATTTTTTGTTTCTGCTTTTTTTAAACATAAATTTTTAACTTCTTCCTAACCGCAGAAAAACTTCTCGAGCTTCCATTTAAGAGTAGTTTTAAGGATTTGCCAATCACTTGATTATTCTTTAAAAAAAAACACTTTTTGCCTTCCAACAGCAATGTCAAACATACTCTTTATCACTGGGATCTCAATGTAAGATTAGAACATTCATTAAGTGCAAACAAATGAGGCCTATTAAAACAGAAGACATACTATTTAGGAAAAAAAAGAAAAATATGCCCCCGAACTATCGTAAATGGTATTCAAATTCCCTTTGTCATACTTTTGGGACATTGGTGCCCCTGCCGTCCAAAAACTAGGGCATATATGTCCTAGTTTGGACATGATTTATGAAAACTATAAAAATTTATCCTACTCGTATACAATTTTACCAAATAAGCAAATCATAGTTCATCTCACGTTAAAAAAATCGCATAATTATTGAAATTTTGTGCAGATTTCATAAACATACCTGTTCCTCCTGGACAACTGTTTCATCCTGATGATCAATCGTTGGGTTTGCCTCAAACAATTGTTGATTTTCATCAAGGATTCTCCTCACCTCTACAAGTATCTCATTGATTTCCTCTGTAAAATTCCTGTTTTTGTATTTTTGAATAAATTTTTTAGCTATATTACTATCTTGGTCTAACTTGCCCTGAATCAATAATTTATCAACAACATCCTCTGCTTTATATACTGTACGTCGAATTCTATCGACTAGTACATCCCATTGCATACTATTACTTCTCTGATTCGCGTTATCGACTAAGAATGCATTTAATCTCTTCACTTCTTCAAACAAATCTTCGAATGATTTCTTCAATCCTGTATACGACTTCCAATTATAACTTATAAGATGCGACAAGTTCTCCACCAGAAGGCTCACGGTGGCTGTCACCGCCGTGGTTAATGCAGCGGCCGTAAACGGATCCATTTCTGAGAATTAAGTTGATGAAGAAGAATAGTAGTAGTAATTAGAGATGACAATTTCTATGTTATTGCCATAGTTGTGTGTATATAAAGATGTGGAATATATTAACTTAAGTTGACTCTGAATTAAATTAACCAAGTCTTTTAGTATTATTTCTTAATATAATACACCACCAGCTTACAACTAGGAGCAACATTAACAATTTAATAATCCAATGACAGCTAAATTTGAATAATTAAGTTCATATTGATAGAAAAACTAGAAAACAAATTAAGTGTTGTTGGAAAGAGGTTCACATTGATCGAAAACCTTGAAAATAAAGGGGTGTTGTTGGAAAGCTTGAAAACAATTGAGAATTACTATTCACGGTAGCAAAATAAAAAATATTTAGTTGTATTCAGAGTCGCTAAAGCTTTCAGTGATAGTTATATAGAGTGTTGGTTATAAAGACGCATATTTATTATTGTCGCTAAATATAATATAACAACAATTACCTTATTGTCGTTATTGCCACTAAATAATTAAAGCAATTTTTTTTTTTATTTGTTGTAAAGTGAGTTTGTTAGATTTGTTGTTATTGATATATAAAATTTGTTTTTATGATATATAAAATTATGTTTTGAATATGAGCTTATTTGAGAGAAATTTGAGTGTTGAATCTGTTGGGTTATGAAGGGTGATTAGGGCGTCATGCGGAAGCATACAATTGCAAATCATAAGACGATAAATTAGACTACTCATAAAACTATACTAAAAGACATAATATTATTATATGATATGACCAATTGACCTACATAATTAAAAACTAATAAAAAAAACCTTAAAACTGCAGAGAGAAAAATATGCTCATAAACTAAATTCTTAAACGTCTACATTGTGGATGCTATTGTGTTCGTCTATGAGAATAAGGATCTTCAATTTATATATCTCCAAACATTTCCTCTAAGGAAAGAATAAACCAAATATAAAAGAAAATTATATTTTGCTTTTAGAAAAAGTTCAAGTATTTATGGTAATACTTTGACTTTTCTTTAAGGAAAATTAAACTTCAAATAAGGTAAGAAAATCAGGGCAAAAGTCTAACAGAATCATGTATTTTTGTAAAGATATGACACCTGAACTTAACTAAATCTCAAAAGCTAGTTCGTGAGGAAGGATTGTTCATGCTCCATATAAGCAGATCACTAGTCCATTCCCAACCAATGTGGAACTTTTACTCACTTTAACCCCCCCCCCCCCCTTTCACGCACAAGCTCAACTGGAGCGTGGATCGGGAGCCCAAACGGGATAGACCTAACTCTGATACCATATAAAGATGACACCTAGGCCTAACTCCACCCCGAAAGCTAGCTCATGATGAGAGGATTTCCCAAGTCCATATAAGTAGAACACCAGTCCATTCCCCAACTAATGTGATACTTTTACCGACTTTAACAATTTAATCGTTGAAATTCAAAGAACAAATTATTGATTTCAGACAAAAAAATTGTATAATGGACGTCATGCAAAAATATTTGAAGTTTATCTAGCCAAGACAACTAAAAAATGTCTTCAGTTCGACCTTACCAATAGATATGTCAATTGGAGTAGGGCAAAACAGGGAGCCACACAAGGTAGGAGAAGACTTAAATAATGGAAGGGGGGATAAAACAAAAATTATTTTACTAAAAAATTAAATGAGGCAAGGCAGGAGATATATGTGAAATTAGGTTTTAGGCCTAACTCACAATATTCCAAAAGTTAGCTCAAAGGGAGGAGGATTGTCCAAGCCATATAAGGAGTCCACTCATCTCATTAACCACCAATGTGAGACTTTTGTCATTTTTAACACCCCCACCTCACTCCCAGTTCTTAGCATCTGATGCATGGACAATTTTAATATATGGGGGGCCCAACATTGGGTGAGATGGGCCCTGCTCTGATGCTATGTGATTTGTAGCTCTAGTGTTTATAATCCAGTCCTTATTATTTGTCATGCCCCTAGAGCACCCCCTAGATGTGACACGGCGTACTTTACCCCGAAGGGGTCGCATACAAGCCCTTAAAATAACATAAACATCATATAATAGAAAAGTATGGAAAATTTAAATCTTTTCTAAAACCATACAATCGAAAACATTTTTATAAGCAAGCGGAAGTCTTTACTAAAACCTTTGTCTCAAACCATCTATTTAAACTCATGAATAAAATTCATTGGGACGCAGCCCATACAAAGTCTAAAAACATAAAGAAATGACATAAAGGAAATATGGGTTCGTCCTCGAAGCTATGAGGACTCACCAAAATCTTCAACTCTTGCAACTTCTAAGAAACCTATCTCCCAAGCAACTAAAGCCTCCAACCCTACACCAAGTATGAAAGCTAGCACAACATCATAAGAGCATCTCAAATGGTTAGTCAATATGAGACATAAGCATAAGAGATAATAACATAATATGATCAACAATCACAAGCATCATATAAACATAAGTCAATATAAGATATAATTAAATGAGCATAAGAGATAATAACATGCCCATGGCATAGTCCTTATTTAGACTTTCACGGCTACATACATCAACCTTAGGTCTTTCAAATTACAAGAGAATTACTTCACAAGCCACCTCCAAGTATACTTGTGAAATACAAAAATAGCATTCCATACTACCATCCATGCTAAGTACCACTCTTTGGTCATTCTTGGGCATAATCCACCTTCATAATCAAGACTTAGGTCTTTATGTAATCTTAACCTCAATCTATATACAAGGTCAACTCTTTAAGCTTCTCTATGCCATAAGGGTACCATACTTCCAAGTAACCTCAAGACACACTTGTGCAATGCATGAAAGGCATCCCATACTACCATTCACACTAAGCATAGCCTTGAAGTTATCCTAGTCATATTCACCCTACTTTGGCCTCATTATTAGTCTAACTCTCATAACTAAGGGAATCTCTCACCTTTAGTCAACTACAACTAGGAAGGGCAACTCTAGCACAATCATAACTCAAGACTTCTGTTTAGTGACCCTAAGTCATACTTGTGCAATGCATGCATAGCACCCCATAATACTATACATGCTAAGTACTACCTTTAGGTCCTCATCCTAACACTTTTTCGTTTGGAACCTAGTTCCTCTCTTTACTTTAGAACACTATGAGGTACTCTCTTAAGCACATCTTAGTTCATTATTAGCTTGAACCCTATGATATACTATTTAGCATGTCTAGATTCACTCTTAGCATGGACACTATGAGATACTACTTTAAGCATGTCTAAGTCCATTTATACTCTTGAACACTATGAGGTACTTCATTTAGTAAGTCTTAGTTCAATTATGCTTTTGAACACTATGAGATGCTTCTCAAGCATGTCTTAGTTCATAGGATATGGAGACTGCTACTAGAAACCTTAACTCAACTACGTGAAGGCTTCCATCTCATGAGACCTAACTTTGGGAAAACCCACAATCTACTATGTAAGAGTTCCCCCTTTAACTTGGATAGTCCTCACATCAACGAGGTGTGTCTCTCTTTTCTTCTTGGAGTCCGAACTCTATCTTGTGTGACACTTCATCTCATTGTCAATATCCACTTGGAGCCAAGCATACACCCCAAGGTTTACTTGTTAAGCCTTTCTTAACACTCATCTATCATGGAAGGATGCCCTTGACAACCAATCCATGTCCAAGTTATTCTATAACTTTATTCATTCAAATCCTAAATCTACAGCCAACACAACAACCTAAAATCACAAGACAATTAGTCTCAAGTCGTAGTCATAGGCCATTCTAGTCATGCTTCATCACAAAGTCCCAATTTCAAGCACTACAATTCATGTTCTAACATACATGCATAAGTCTAGTTCAATTCATGATTTCATATTCACATTCTTAGATAAGTTCTATTCATGGTCACAATCCTAGAAGATCTATCAAGAATCATCAATTTCAGACATAAACCCACATACTTTGAAAATTAGGGTTAATCAAGGAATTCTCATAAATTCATCATAATATCATGAATAAACATTAAATTAACCATATATGAGTATTATACAACCTATTGGAATCATACCCACCTAAAACCCATACATTGGAAGCAACCCTAGCTTGATTGGGGTTCTTCTTCTTCACAAATTAGGGGGAATTCTAGGGGACTCTATGGGTGGAAGAACTCATAGATAAAGAGCTAAAAATACCTTAATCAAAACCCTAGCACAAGCCTTAATCAATGGAGTCTTTGTTCTTGACCTTAGCTTCAACCCTAGTTTCTTCTTCAATAGAGTTTCTTCTTAGAGAGAGAAATATTTGAGAGATGAGTGATTTGGGGTTTTGAATTGAGTCTAATGTAAAGTGACTTAAACTTGGGGGCTAATGACTTAGAATAGTCTAAATAGGTGAATAAAAGACATACCAAATGACCCCCACTTAAACCTAGTCGAATAGGAATTTACCCAAAAGTCCCTCAACTTAGAAGTTCCGTCCAGGCACCACGGCCACTTTGATGGCTCGTCAAGCGTACCACGGTCCATGGTATTACCTGTAGTACCTTAACCAGCGGCTCTCCCCACTTGCCAAGTCCCTAAAAGCTAAGGTACATTCACGGCCACTTTGACCGACCCTGATTAAGACCACGTATCGTGAAGTGGATTGTGGACTTGGGGTAGTAGCTTGGCCTCAAGGCCTTGCCTCCCAAGTGACTAAGGCATCTTTGCGGACCCCTTCATGGACCGTGGTCCACACCATTGGTCGTGAAGGTGGTCCTGAACCCTTAGGCAGTAGCTTGCTAAGGTTGGGCAGCCTTGGCCCTTTGGCTTAGGCTTGCCCTTTTGCCTTGGTACTTGCCCTTCCCATGCACAACCAAACTCTCAATGGTCTTCTAATCTACTAGGTCTAATACGTACCTTAACGTTAAACCACTAAACTTCTCATTCTAAGCACACAAAGTCTCATCTACGACTCTATTTCTCATTCATCAAACCTTATAACCCTAGATTGTGACTCTAGTTTAGTCTACTAATTTACGGGGTATATTACATTATTACAAGACACTAGACAAACACTGTTTATACCTATTTCACCAATTTTACATTTAACATGCCACATTAGCACTTACTGAAGGATAGTTGTTTTTGTTCAGCATTTGAAGTATTTGTCATATTGTTCTTTAGAGAAAACACATGCTCTAAGTTGTACTTGCATTCCTCCAGCCATCTGACACCTTGAATCATATTCTTGTTTTTGATAGAGCCCAGTAACATTGGCTATGACATGATTGACTCGTCGTAGGATCTTGCCTGGGTGATTGTTCAACTTTAACATGGTATGCCCCTCCTTATCCACTACTAGAATTTACCCTCTTTTTCTTGAAGCTTGATGGATAACCAACTAACTTGTAGCAGTTTTCTTTAACATGACCTTTCAGCTTACAAAAATCACATTGCACACTATAGTCTTTTTTAAACCTCTAAAAGTCTGATCTTGCCTTTGAGCACAATGTTAAGCCTTATATTGTGATGAAGCATAGTGGGATGTTGGTCCAGTCTCAAGTAGCCCAATAGAAGAACTAGTAATTGCCTTTTATCCTTCATCATTAGAATCATAACATATGCTTGATTTTAATAAGATAATGGTTTCCTCAAGAGTATCTGGCTTCTTGTCTGCTAATAGGTATTACAAATAAGCCAAGCAATCTATGAATTACCCTTAAGCTTGGTTTAATAACCTGAAACACATTATATTCACTGGGTTAATGATGTAATTTCTTCGTGAAAATTGAAAGTTCTTGCACCATTAACTTTATCAAATTTTTCTTTCAATTCTTCCATACAACTCATGCATTAAATGCATAAGCTATACTATTAGACACAGAATTCTTCAACCAAGATAACACTACAACTTTAACCCTCTCCCATTGTGCCCATAACTCTTCCTTAAATTTATCCTTCTTACATGTACCATCTATGAATCCTAGCTTGTTTCTCCCTAACAAAGTTAAGCACATAGATCTACTCCAAATAGAGTAATTCTCTTTTCCAGTAAATTGAAGAGAAATCAGAGAGACACCATGTAAATGGAGAGGATGATTGAGATCAATTGTTTGTGTCATCTGGATTCCCCTACTAGTAGGAGTTTGTGCATTTGCAGACGTCACTGACAGAGTTTTGTGACTTTCATTTTGCGGAAATTATCAACAAACAAAGAGAAATCACAGAAATCGAGATAAAGCTAGAAAGAAATGAGTCTTGTAGTTAGACAATCGTATTAGGCTCTGATACCATGAACGTAATCAATCTACCATTGATAAACCTTGTAATACTTTAAAGAAGAAGAAATGTAAGAGGAGAGAAGAGAAGCCTAACTGCTCATATGAATTTTAATGTTTAGATGAAAACTATTTAATTTCTATTATTGAACCAACAATACAAAGGGAACTTTGTTGAATTAATGCGTATAAGTGTTGTTATATTTTAAATAACACACCTCATATCAAAATTTATTTGAGAGTTTTGTTTTCGTAATCAATAGTTTAACTATTATTGTGGAGACATAGAATTTCTGTTAAACCAATCAACATTATCAACATAATTTTATAATTTGAAATTATACTCTTAATTTAACAATTTGAGCAAACAACATTTTCAGAAATCAAATTGCAAGTTGATAACAACACATGTCACCATAATATAGATGAATTTATTAAAATCATAAAATAGTGAAGAATTCACATGGACATGTTTATATCCACCTTTTCATACATTTCAAAACTTCAAAGGATACAATACCAATCTTAACTGATACAATATTTGTTTTTTCATAACAACAAGTAAGACAAGAGACCTTTTGAAGAATCTTTTATTTCTTTAATATGTAATCATATGAATTCTCATTTATTTTCACATTACAATTAAATTGAAATAGCCAACCGATTATGACAATAAATATTTCTTTTGGTAGACCTAAGACAAATTTGTATAATTTGCAAATCACATACCGGCCTTAATGTGAACGTTCAACTAGCTAGTCTAATCAAAGTCTAGAATTGAAATTTATTAGTTTAAGTTTACAATTATTTTGAATTATTAAAACCAATTTTTTTCTACTCGAAATGATAAATATATTTGCAAACGGATAAGCATTTGTCAGTTGATATTTCCGGGGTAATTTAAGAGGCATTTAATAATAGATTTTAAATATTTTCTTTATCTAAATTTTGTGGATTCGTAATAGATTTTAAATATTTTGTTTATCTAAATTTTGTGGAATCGAGTGAAAGATGGAGTTATATTTCATTATATTTGTTCTTGCACATAATATTAGGAATAATGCTCATACTTAAATATATTTAAATACTATTTCAAAAGTGATGAATAAATTAAAAACACTATTTTCCAAATTTAAAATATAATTAAATTTAAAATTTTCATGATCTAACACAAATATTTAAATAAAATAAAAATTATGTTCAAATAAATAAATATTTTTCATTACCAGGTTCTTTATTTAACGGAGAGATTCTTGGGAAGGTGGCCAATTTGATTAAAATATTTTTGACAGAATTATTCTTATTATTCACTCTGTGCTTAAATCGATAAGATTTGACACAAAATCAATGATTTAAAATCACTTAAAAACATGATGACAAACCAAATAAATCATGCATATGAGTTGATAGATTATATATTTGCTCAAAAATAACATTAATACATTGTAGAATAACCAAAAGTTTGAGACCGCCAGAAATAAAAATATGAAACTAAATCCTAAGTTAAGAAATTTATGTACTGAATGGTATAAATATAATTTATAATTAATTTACTATCGGATTATTGATTAACCTGTTAAGAAAAACCCTCAAACAATTAAGAATCAATAAACCAATAATAAAAAATAAAATTAAAATCGTAATCCAACCGTTAAATCAATAACTCATTACCGATGAATCAATAACTTTTTTTTGATTTGAATTATCAGTTTCGGTTCAATTTTAAACAGCCCTGAGTATAAAAAAATGTATTAAACTAGTCTATTTAAGATCTAGACTTTGATAAACCAATTGAAAATTCATTTTTTAATAGATGTGTCTCTTCAATTTCGATTATAATCTAGGGATACTTATGTCTTATCCCAAAAATATATAATACAACTATGAAGTGTGAACTGCATCCAACTATCGAAATAATTTTATATAGTTTTTCTTATGGTGAGTTGGTATTTAAAAAATATAAAACGAGACCTCAATTCCATTAGTCTTCATAAAATATGATAAGCCAAAATAATCAATAGTCTACTGAAGAAATTGATATTAAATGGTTGCATAAATCGATGAATAATTCGTACTCTAATATAATGCTACTGTTAACGTCATCCAGCTGTTGATACGATTATTTTATTTTATTTTGGTTATTTGATATTTAAAAGGGAAAATGCATAAGTACCCCCCCAGCCTATGCCCGAAATCCCAGAGACACACCTAACCTTTACTAAGGTCCTATTACCTCCCTGAACTTATTTTTTAATTAATTTTCTACCCCATTTGGTCCTACGTGGCACTATTCTTGTGGGCCCAGCACGTGTTGACAAATTTTTCAAAATAGTGCCACGTAGGACCAAAAGGG
>JAJOOB010034077.1:0-10511 GCA_029582485.1 Solanum tarapatanum
GGTATATCAACACCCTCAACTTAAATTCGTTGTTTGTCCTCAAGCGACGCACTAAGACTCTAAACGACACTTGTATAGAAGCAAGCATTTCAAGCACAAGCAATCACATGACTCTCTATCGTACTCACTTTCCGAGTGCAAAATTTGTTCTCTTAGACTTGACAAGCTAATTGGTGCGGATCAAACCATGACAACGATCGACCAACCAATCACACAAAATACACTGTTTCCCCATCACCAAAGTACCAACTCTCTGAATGTAACTAGTGCCCTTACTTCAAACGAAATCCCGTTTCTTTCACACAATGACTATGACTTTGAGTACAAGGATTCATTAACACTCACACTCAGAAATAACTTCAAGTACAATTAGTGCTCAGTACCATAGGCTTGCCCTTATTTTCACTGCTTAGACTCTCCAAACTAAACTCTAGGACCACTATAGGACTTTCTTGGCTTGTAACGTAGGCTCGGGGTCAGATGTGGTATATTTGGGTATTTCTTAGTGACTTTCTTCCCTCCTTGACATTACATTAGGCTTTCAACCTCTTTTTGCCCTGTTGTTGACATCCTGCCTTTTACCTTCTTTCCCTTGATTTTCTTCAATCATGGATGTGACTTTAGACTTTGTACATCTTTTTAATTTTTACTTCTATCTCTTTTTTGCGTTTTATTCTTTTTCTTTAGCTTTCAACAAGTCACATCCATTCCTCTCTTTTCTCAGCATCAAACTCTTTTCATACCCATTTTTCTTTTGGTTTCCTCTTTCATAGCCACCCTCAACTTATGGATTTTCCATTGGTTGAGGTGAATAGTACCCAATGTCGGGTCAGGGCCAAGATTGAAGTTACTTTTTTACATTAGCCACTCTCAACTTAGGATTTTGGCCTAAGTCGAGGTGCACATGTCCAAGGAGGGATCGGGGCCAACATAGTCAATTATGGGAAGATGAGTTCAGGGTTTCTAACCTCAGTAGTGCCCACATCAACCATCATAGCACCCTCAGTAGTACTCTCGATCACTCTAACCGCACCATCAGTGGTGCTTACAACGTCTCTCATGACAGGCGGGACCTCTACAACTGGGGTAGAACTTGATGCCCCTGCAATACTCTCACGCACCCTTTTTTGGCGCAACTCTACATCTAAAATTGAAGCCTTCCTAGCCTCCTTCTTCTGCCTACGCTGTCTCTTTTGGGCTTTTTCCTCCTTAGTGCGATTAGAACGGTGCCTCTTACCTTTGGTATGTGTAGGCTCAGGCCCTTCCTTGGCGGTCTCACTAAATCAAGCATACAACACCGTATCATCAGCCAATACGGTAGGTGCAGCTTGAGGCTCAACTGTAGGGGTGGCAATAATGGCATCAATGTCGGCTCGGAGACTGGCTAGCTCGAACTGAAAAAAGGATAGATCTATGGTCGGGGATGGTCGCTCGAGGACTCTCAATTCAAAGGCATCAAGACACTTATTAACGGCTTGGATCTTTCGGTCCATCATGCCATCCATCCTTCGCTCCATTCTGGCCTCGGACTCGGCTATCGACTTTTGCATCCAAGGATGGATGTGATGCATCAGTGTGGCAATTTGATCCTCTAATTTCTGTACTCTGGACAACGGTACAACAACAGCTCCTAATGGTGGTGTGGACCGGGATGAGCTAGAAGCCCTACTAGCAGCCTGGGAAGAGGAGGCCGATACAGTATCGGTGTTATCTGGTATAATGGGGTCACCTCCTTGTGCCTGGCCCACCGTGTCTGCAAGATCTGTGCCCAAGGGAGGTACCTCAACCTGGGGCTCTCTGCGAAGTGCTGCCACATTTGACTCATCTCGAATGATGCCTATATCCAAAGTCCCTGTAGGGTGGATTAACCTGTCACAATGCCAGATTGGCACTCCAGAGTCCCAGCACAATTAGAAAATCAAACATGGAAAAGGGTAAGTAGTGGAGGCCTTGAATTCCCTCTCGTGAATCTCTGCCAGCAGTATGCAGGCAAAGTCGATCTCCACTCCTACTACCAATGCTGCAACTATGACCGCTCTGTCCCATGTGATTTGTTTGTCAACTTTTGTCGGCGACACCCTGTTACGCACCAACAACCAGAAGAACTTGGCCATAAATTTAATGTGGCCTTTCGAATACCTAACCGTGGTGTGGTGACCCACTCTACACGCTCGCTATCTGCAGCAATGTACTTAGCCAACCGTAGTATAACAGCTTCTCACTGCTCAGCATTTCTCTGGAGAGCGTCGCTCCACACGATGTCTCATATGTAATCAAACTCCGCTGTGTTTAGTGACCAAAAGTGACCCGTGGTAGGACCATAGAGAAAGCAATTGATGGTGGCATATGATATGTCCACCGGACAACCGCGGACCATAGTTGAAGTGAGAGGGTCCTAGGCTATGGGCTTTGACTGCTTGGAGATCGAACCACTAAGAGTGGCGGCATAGGAGGCTTAGAACTCCCGGGCAATCTCCTCACTATAAGTCCTTGGGTCTCGAGCCATCCAATCACACTTATGAAGGTTAAAAAGACGATGGATGTCGGGGACAGTGTGCAAGCTCCCTGTGAGGACTCTGCGCTCCTCTGTAATAAGTCGGGCCATCTTCTCTTTATCATTAATCATCTTGGCATCCCGATAGATTTTCCATTAGCCCTCAACACACCATCTGTTTGGCTCATCGATCACTGGAGTAGGGTTCTCATTCCTTGGTACTGGTACTGACCTGAACTAGTGGCCTCATCAGACGAGGCTTCTTGTTCATTCTGGTCGGACCCTGTGGCTGACTTGGCATTGGACTCTGAAGCATAGGCATACTCGGACCCTGAAGCTTGGCTAGACTCAGAGCCAGAAGCATGAGAAGACTCGGAGCCAGACGTAAACCCAGTAGCTGAACTGGAACCAGCCTCAGTTGGTGACCCGATCAGTGTGTGCTCCTCATTAGACTGGGAGACAGTGACTACGTCGGGGATCACCTTCCGGGGGGTGCCTCTGGTGGCGCGGGGTGCAGTGAGAGAAGTCCTTGTGTTGGGAGGAACGTATGTTGGATATTTTTTCGTGTCCGTGTCCTCATCGATTAACCTGAAGCTAGGAGCAACAAATTTTGACTTGCCCTGTTTGGAGTAGGTGACTAGCTTCTTGGGTGCCATCGTACCTGTGGAAGCGATATTAGTGCCAAAACTAACCACAAACAAACTAAAGCCAAAATTTAGAACTATAAACGAACAGTAACAAAGTCCCATGAAAATTTTAGACGGAGGCTACAGTGGTCATCCATGGAGGAGACCTACGGTCCGTAGACTGATCTACAGTCCTTGGAACTCTTCCGTGGATCAGAGGACCAACAATATTGGTCGCAGATGGAAACCACAGATGTACAGAATGGTCCGTAGATTGATCTACGGACCGTAGTCCAATCCGTGTTTTCACACTTGGTGAAATTTTTAGGTGCATCCAACCATGAACCTAATCTACGATCCGTAGATTGATCTACGGTCCGTAGACGGGGTATCGTGGATGTGATATGTGCCAGATTTCAACCATTCTTTATTTTCAAGTCCACGTGTTAGACCATTTTCATCAATATCCTAGTCTAACCATGCATTGCAACATTGAATCATGCTAGTTTGTCATTCTCAGGATTCCGATTAATCATTTTAACCAAGTATTTAAGACAAACTTTGGAACCCTAAGTTGAAACTTACATCTAGACTTATAATCACATACAACAAGGCAACACAATCACTATCTATCGTTCCAAGGGTATTGTAAATTCCAATTTTATCATGCAATTTCATCTAACAATTACCCAAGGTCAAAACCCGACTCCCGACTTTCTATATTCAATCTATGAACCGAAATTCAAAGTGAGGGGAAAGTCTATTACCTTACAAGCAACGAGGAGTGAGGTGATTGCGTGACGACACTAAGCTTTGCAAGACCAAATAATTGCCTCTTCGTTACTAACCCGAACACCGGACCTTGTGGGAATTTTTGGAGAGGAAAGGGAATTTAGGAGTTTGGGGAAAAGGAAGGAAAGATTAATTGGGGAGTGATAGAGTGATTATTGAGTGATTTAAGGAGTTTGGGAAGTTATGAAACGGTTTGGGAGTAAATGGAGGGAAGTGGAATGATTTAAAATTGGGGGATTTTAAATAGGATGGGTCCGGGTCGGGTTAGGCAGCATTAGGTTTCTGGACCCACGAGACCCCGTCTACGGTCCGTGGGTCGATCTACGGTCCGTAGATTGGGACCATAAATTACTCTTACACTTGGAGAAGTTTTAGGGACTTACCTGGGATCTACGGACACCATCCACAGTCCGTGGATGGATCAACGAACCGTCGATGGGGTCCGTAGACCTCTGCACCAGACCATTATCTGCAGAATTTTCATAGCGTACCTGCACATGTAGCAACCATTAGGCTATTCTTTTTACATTTTCTGGACACTTTTTAGACACGGACCCTATGCTAATTCTAGCCAACACACAAAAAAAACTAAAACACCTATCTAAATTAATACAAAGAATAAACTAAACACAAAAATTGCTAGATGGAAAACAAAAACCTATCGTTGGCTAGTTTGTACATCTTGGGTTGCCTCCCAAGCAGCACTTGATTTAACGTCGCGGCACGACGCATGCCTCTTGATTACTTAGACTTCATCAAGATGACATGCCTCAATCACTTCTTGCACACTTTCAACATTTCCCAGATAGATCTTGATCCTTTGGCCGTTTACCATAAACCTAGTTCCTTCACTATTTTCAAGCTCAACCACTCCATGGGGGAGCACTTTTGTGAGCAAAAATGGCCCAGTCCATTTGGACTTGAATAGAAGCATAAGATCACCAACCACAAATTCTCGCTTTTCAATTAATTAATCATGATACCTCTTCATATTCTCTTTGTACAAGGCTGAACTTTCATAAGCTTTTAGGTGAAACTCATCAAGCATATTCAAGTCATTCATTCTTTGATTAGATGCAGCGCCCCAATCCAAATTTAGCTTCTTCATCTCCCACAAAGACTTATGCTCTAGCTCTACCGGTAAATGGCAAGATTTCCCTATACTAGTTGGTAAGAAGACAGACCTATGAGGGTCTTGTATGTAGTGCGATAGGCCCACAGAGCATCATCAAGCTTCCTTGACTAATCTGTTTTATAAGCATTCACAGTCTTCGCCAAAATCTTTTTGATCTCTCTGTTGGATACTTCAACTTGCCCACTAGTCTGCGGATGGTAAGAAGTGGCTACATTGTGGCGGACACCATATTTCCCAAGTAACGCCTTGAACAACTTATTACAAAAGTGGGAACCTCCATCGCTGATAATCACCTTCGGTGTACCAAATCTAGAGAAGATATTCTTTTTCAAGAACGCGGTGACACTTTTACCTTCATTGTTGGGGAGCGCAATTGCTTCCACCCACTTCGATACATATTCAACTGCAATAAGAATATACTTCATCCTATGTGAACTCACAAATGGACCCATAAAATAAATTCCCCATACATCAAACAACTCTATCACCAATATAGGATTCATAGGAAGCTCTTGCCTCTTCGAAATCCCTCCTTCTCTTTGACAACGATCACAAGACTTGGTGAAATCATGAGCATCTTGGTGGATGGTAGGCCAGTAGTACCTACACTGCAAAATCTTATGTGCAGTTCGAATACCACTATGGTGCCCACCAACAGGCGATGAATGACATGCTTCAAGTACACTCAACATCTCAATCTCGGGCACACAACGATGAATAATTCCATCAGCACAAATACGATACAAGTAAGGCTCATCCCAAAAGAATTTCTTCACATCATGCATAAACTTTTTCCTTTGGTTAAAAGAAAAATCTGGGGGCACAATATCGCTTGCCAAATAATTAGCAAAGTCTGCGAACCAAGGAATCAGATCATGAGAGGCAGCCAATACCTGTTCATCTGGAAAAACATCATCAATTTCAGCCCTATCACCAAGCTTTAGCATAGCCTCTTCCTCCAATCTGGACAAGTGATCGGCAACTTGATTTTCGGTCCCCTTTCTATCCTTTACCACAAAATCGAACTCTTGCAGCAACAATACCCATCTAATTAGCCTCGGTTTTGTATCCTTCTTCACCATCAAATACCTCAATACAGAATGGTCAGTATGCACTATGACCTTAGTACCAAGCAGGTAAGATAGAAATTTTTCGAATGCGAAAACCACTTTAAGAAGCTCTTGTTTAGTCACAGTATAATTCTTCTGGGCCACATTTAGAGCTTTGCTAGCATAGTAAATAGGATGGAGAGTTTTCTCTCGCCTCTGTCCTAATACTACACCAAGCGCCACTCCACTCGCATCGCACATTACCTCAAACGGTTGTTCCCAATCCTGTGAAATAATGATAGGTGCAGTGACCAACTTTTCCTTCAACTCTCCAAATGCTCTCAGACAAGCATCATCAAAATCAAACATATACTCCTTTTCGAGTAGTTTGCACAATGGATGGGCAATTTTAGATAAATCTATGATGAACCTCCTATAGAAACCTGCATGCCCAAGAAAACTTCGAACACCTTTTACAGAGATAGGTGGTGGAAGCTTTTCAATTACCTCTAATTTTGATTTATCTACCTCAATGTCCTTCTCAGAAATTCGATGACCTAGAACTATCCCTTCCTTCACCATAAAGTGGCACTTCTCCCAATTCAGCACCAGATTGCAATCTTCACACCTTTTAAGTACCTTAGCCAAATGATTTAGACATCGATCAAAAGAGTCCCCTACCACAGAGAAATCATCCATAAATACCTCAATAGTGTCCTCCACCTTATCAAAGAATATCGACATCATACAACGCTGGAAGGTCGCTGGAGCATTGCACAACCCAAAGGGCATCCATTTGAAGGCGAAAGTCCCATAAGGGCAAGTGAAGGTGGTCTTCTCTTGGTCGTCTGGAGCTATAGAAATCTGATTGTAGCCCGAATAACCATCAAGAAAACAATACCAACCCTTACCAGCAAGTCTATCTAACATTTGATCCATGAATGACATACGGAAATAGTCCTTTTCTGTCCAAGCATTTAGCTTCTGGTAGTCCATGCAGACTCTCCATCCAGTCACGGGCCGCATCGAAACAAACTCGATTCTCTCATTAGGAACCACAATAATCCCACCTTTCTTGGGCACACATTGAACAGGGCATACCCAACTACTATTTGCAATGGGATAGATAACTCCAGCATCCAACCACTTGATGATCTCCTTTTTAACTACCTCTTGCATAAGTGGATTTAATTTTCTTTGGTGCTCAATACTAGGTTTGTGATCTGGCATGAGTTGTATTTTGTGGGAACAAATACCGGGAGGAATCCCAATAATATCCGCAATAGTCCACCCAATAGCTCGCTTGAACCTCTTTAATACAGTCACCAAGCACTCTACTTGTCTCGCATTTAGATTTGCCACAATGTGACCGGCAAAGTGTTATCTCTGCCCAAGAATACATACTTCAAATGTGGTGGTAGAGCCTTAAGCTCCAATTTCGGTGCCTCCACAATAGATGGTCTCGCTGGTGGGGAATCACGATTCTTCATGTCTATCTCATACTTCCTTTGTTTTGACCGATATTCACACCTATCGAGTGCAGCTACCAACTCATCGTACTCTTCAATACCATCACTATCGAAATTCATCATAACTGCTGCTAGTGCCCCAACACCGAGTCACTCTTCAATTTGCACTTCTGCTCCACTCTCAATTTGTAAGTTATAGCAGATACCGTTTGGAGCTCACCACTCTGCTTCATGAACCTACAAATATTTAAAGTTGCTTCTTCATTGTTCAGTCTGAACTTCATTTGTCCCTTCTCCATATCGACCAATGCATGACCTGTGGCAAGAAATGGTCTCCCAAGGATGATGGGAACATCAAAATCAACCTCACAGTCAAGAATCATAAAATCCGCTGGAAAGATGAACGACTCCACTTTTACTAGCACGTCATGGAGTACACCAATGGGCCTCTTCACAGTTCGATCGGCCATTATTAACCGCATTGTAGTGAGCTTTGGGTCCCCTAGACCCAACTTCTTGTAAATAGACAATGGCATGAGGTTGATGCTAGCACCAAGATCACACAATGCCTTAGCAAATTGTAACAATCCGATAGTACATGGAATCGTGAAGGCACCAGGATCCTCCTTCTTTTGCACAAGAGACCTTGTAGCAATAGCGCTACAATGCTGTAATCTATCATCATCTTCAAAACTCACAGACCTCTTCTTTGTTACCATATCTTTCATAAACTTTGCATGCCCAGGCATATGCTCCAAAGCTTCTATCAACGGAATGTTGATGGAAAGCTGCTTCAACATAGTAATAAACCTGCGATATTTACCATCTTCAGTCTTCTTCACTAACATCTGTGGAAAAGGTGGTGGAGGTCTAGGTATGTGGACCACTTTCTGAGATATCTCCGCTTCTTTCTCTGCCGCCGTCTCAGACTCTTCTCTAACCTCTACCACATCATCTTTTTTTCTAGTCTCAACATCCACCACAGACGGCATAGGTGGATCTATGGTTTGCTTACCCCCTCGAGTAGTGACTGCCATACAATGACCACCATTCTTTGGATTCTAGATGGTGTTTCTAGAAAGAGTGCCAGGTTGACATGGGTTCACTGTAGTACACAACTAAGTCATCTGCTGCTCTAGATGCTTTATTCACACTGCATGGGCATCAACCTTTTGACCAATACCAGACAAGTCGTTTCTTAACTCCTTCACATTCTCATCAGTTGCATCAAACCTTCTCATCATCTTATGCATCATATCTTCAATACGCGCCATATTGCCTCCAGCTTCCCTAGTACTAGATTCTCGATTTTTAGGGGGAAAATAAGGTCCAACCCAATCGTTTCTGTTTCCATAGTTGTTCCAGTTGTAGTTGTTGTCGTGATTGAAGTTCCCTTCCCGGACATATTGACCCTCTCAGTTGTAATTTCCTTAGTTTCGACCTTGGTCTCCTCACATACTTCAATACCAACCCCAACTCGGTCCTCATCTAAACCATCTCCTCACGAATCTCCTCTGCAGACTGGTTGTTCCTAGCATGAACGGCAAATGTGTTTCTCCCAGTATCCGTCCTCCTAGTGCTCCATGCTTTATTGTTGCGAGAGATCTTCTCCAATTTTTCTGCAATCTGCGCATATGTGCATTCACCATATGATCCTCCAGCAATAGTATCAAGCACTGCTTTATTGTTGTCATCCTGACCTCGATAGAAATATTCCTTCAGCGACTCATCATCAATACGGTGATTCGGAACACCTCTTATGAATCTGTCCTAAGAGCTACTCACAGACTCTCCAGGTAATGCTACAAAATTATTGACCCTATCTTTGTGATTGAGCTTCTTGGACATTGGATAATATCTTGCTAAGAACACATCCATCAGTTGGTCCCATATATATTGAGTTATAAGGAAGCTCAGTGAACCATACTGCAGCATCGCCTATCAGTGATTGAGGGAACACTCGTAACCCGATGACATCCATATCCAAGTCTCGTCAACCCACACAGCTCTTGCAAACTGCCCTTAGCTTGGCTATGTGAGCATGTGGGTCTTCCGATGGTGAACCCAAGATTAAGCCCCTCGCTGTAAGCATCTGCATCAAGCTATTGGTCACTACAAATGTGTGCCCCGGAGGTAAAGGGGGTAGGACAAGAGGTCCATCTGAGTCAGCAATGTTTACGTTGCCATTATAGTTGTCATGTGGTCGAGGGCCTGGTGGTCCATGCACCCTCACTGCATCTCCCAATTGATTTTCAGCTAGAACCTGGTTGTCTCTCCCAACCACCCTCGGGGGTTGCATCTCAACTTCATCACCTAGATTTCTTTCAATAGGGTTGCATCTCAACTTCATCACCTAGATTTCTTTCGATAGGATAACTTGAACTCTTTGATTGTTCATTTTTGGCAAAGTTCGGTTCAACTCTGGGTCGTACGGAGTAAGTGGTTAACCCTGGCTCCGTGAACTTGGCATACACTAGAGTCAGAACCTGAGAGAGACAAAAAGAAAAAGAAAAAGAAAAAGTAAAATTAGGAAATATTTGACTAACGTTCAATAATGTAGTTAAAATAAATCTAAAAGCCAAAATTCCCCAACAGCGGCGCCAAAATTTGATACGCTCAAATTACACCTCCCTAAAGAAGCATAAGAGATCGTTACCAAGTAAAGAATCCAACTTGTAGGTTGGGGTCGATCCCATGAGGAAAATGGTTTAGACTTTACTTTAACCAACAATTATATTCAATTAGTCAAATTACTTCCAAAAAGAAGTAATTAAAAGGGGGGTTTTGTGAAAAAAATTGTAAGAATTCAATAAATAATCAGTAATCAAAAGTCAGTTTTGGTTGTTATCAAGATGAGAGAAATAACTAGGGTATATGTGTTCCCCACAAGCTCATAACGCAGTAATCCTAGTAATAGCAATCCTTTCCTAGTGTACTACATGCAAA
>JAJOOB010034078.1:0-13217 GCA_029582485.1 Solanum tarapatanum
CGCAACAAGAATATACTTTATCCCATGTGAGCTCACAAATGGACCCATAAAGTCAAGGCCCCATACACCAAACAACTCAATCACCAATATCAGATTCATAGAAAGCTCTTGCCTCTTTGAAATTCCTCCTTCTCTTTGGCAACGATCACAAGACTTGGCAAAATCATGATCATCTTGGTGGATGGTAGGCCAGTAGTACCCACACTGCAAGATTTTATGAGCAGTCTGAATACCACTATGATGCCCACCAACAGGCAATGAATGACACGCCTCTAGTATACTCATCATCTCAACCTCGGGCATACAGTGACGAATAATCTCATCAGCACAAATACGAAAAAAATAAGGCTCATCCCAAATGAACTTCTTCACATCATGCATAAACTTTTTTCTTTGGTGAAAAGACAAATCTGATGGAACTGGATCGCTTGCCAATAAGTTAGCAAAGTCTACGAACCAAGGGATAAGATCATGAGAAGCAGCCAATACCTGTTCGTCTGGAAAAGCATCATTAATTTCAGCCCCATATCCTAGCTTGAGCATAGCTTCCTCCTCTAACTTGGACAAATGATTGGCAACTTGATTTTCTATCCCCTTTCTATCTTTCACCTCAAAATTGAACTCTTGCAGCAATAATACCCATCTAATCAACCTTGGTTTTGCATCCTTCTTAGCCATCTGATACCTCAATGCAGAATGGTCAGTATGCACTATGACCTTAGTACCAAGCAAGTAGGATCGAAATTTCTCGAATGCAAAAACCACAACAAGGAGTTCTTGTTTAGTCATCGTGTAATTATTTTGAGCCACATTCAGAGCTTTGCTAGCATAATAAATAGGATGAATAATCTTCTCTCGCCTCTGTCCCAATACCACACCAAGCGCCACTCCACTCGCATCACACATCACTTCAAACGGTTTCCCCCAATCCGGTTAAATAATGATAGGTGCGAAAACTAGCTTTGCCTTCAACTCTCCAATGCTCTCAGACAAGCATCATCAAAATCAAACTTACACTCCTTTTCGAGCATTTTTCACAATGGGTGTGCAATTTTGGAGAAATCTTTGATAAACCTCCTATAAAAGCCAACATGCCCAAGAAAACTTCTAACACCTTTAACAGAGATAGGTGGTGGAAGCTTTTCTATTACCTCGACTTTCGCTCTATCAACCTCAATACAGTTCTCAGAAATCCGATGACCCAGAACTATCCCCTCTTTCACCATGAAGTGGCACTTTTCCCATTTGAGCATAAGATTGCACTCTTCACACCGTTTAAGTACCTCGGCCAAATGATCCAAACAACCATAAAATGAGTCACCTACTAAAGAGAAATCATCCATAAATACCTCAATAGTGTCCTCCACCATATCAGAAAATATCGACATCATGCAACACTGGAAGGTCGCTGGAGCATTACACAACCCAAATGGCATCCGTTTGAAGGAGAAAGTTCCATAAGGGCAAATGAAGGTGGTCTTCTCTTGGTCTTCCGGTGCCATGGAGATATGATTGTAGCCCAAATACCCATCAAGAAAGCAGTACCAACTCTTACCAGCAAAGCGGTCTAACATTTGATCCATGAACGGCGCAGGGAAGTGGTCTTTTTCTGTCCAAGCATTTAATTTCTGGTAGTCCATGCATACTCTCTATCCAGTGGCCACATCGAAACAAGCTCATTTTTTTCATTAGGTACCACAGTAATCCCACCTTTCTTGGGCACACACTGAACAGAACAAACCCAACTACTATTTGCAAAGGAATAAATGACTCCAACATCCAACCACTTGATGATTTCCTTTTTCACTACCTCCTGCATAGGCGGATTTAGTCTCCTTTGGTGCTCAATACTAGGCTTGTGATTCGGCATGAGTTTGATTTGATGAGAAGAAATGCCAGGACGAATCCCAATAATGTCCGCAATAGTCCACCCAATAGCCCGCTTGAACCTCTTCAACACAGAAATCAAAGCCTCAACTTGTTTCGCATTCAAATCGGCCGCAATGATAACCGGTAAAGTACCATCTCTCCCCAAGAATATATACCTCAAATATGATGGTAGAGCCTTAAGCTCCAATTTTGTAGCCTCTTCAACAAACGGTTTTGTGGGTGGGGAGTCGCGATTCTTCATATCTAACTCCAATTTCTTTGGTTTGGAATGGAATTCGAACCTATCAAGTGCGACAACTAACTCATCATAGTCTTCAATACCATCACCCTCAAAATTCATCATTACCGCTGCAAGGGCATCAACACCCAACCTCTCTTCAATAGAAACATCAGAACCTCGCTCCACAATATGATTCACCACTGAAACTGACTTGAGATTGCTTTACTGCTTCATGGACCTACAGATATTAAAAATTACCTCTTTACTATTCAATCAGAACTTCATGTGTCCTTTCTCCATATCGACCAAGGCGCGCCCAGTAGCAAGGAATAGTCTCCCTAGGATGATGGGAACCTCAAAATCAACCTCACAGTCGAGTAACACAAAATACGCCAGAAAAATAAACATCTCAACTTTCACAAGTACATCTTGAAGAACACCAATGGGCTTCTTCACAGTTCTATCAGCCATGAGTAATCTCATCGCAGTCGGTTTTGGAGTTCCTAAATCCAACTTCTTGTAAATAGACAATGGCATTAGATTAATGCTCACACCCAAATCACACAATGCCTTCGCAAAATGCAACAACCCGATGGTACAAGGAATAGTGAAAGCACCAGGATCCTTTTTCTTCTACACAAACGACCTAGTAGCAATAGGACTACAATGTTGCAACCTATCATTATCTTCAAAACTGACGTCCCTCTTCTTAGTCACCAAATCTTTCATAAATTTTGCATACCCGGGCATTTGCTCCAAAGCCTCTATCAACGGAACATTGATGGAAAGCTGTTTCAACATAGTAATAAACCTACAGTATTTCCCTTCTTCAGTCTTTTTAACCAACCTCTATGGGAATAGAGGTGGAGGTCTAGGCATGGGGACAACTTTTTGGGTTATTTCCGCTTCCTTCTCTGTAGCATTCTTGGTCTCTCCGGTAACCCCAATCTCATCATCCTATTTTTCAGCCACAATTTCAATCTCGGACGACATAGGTGGATCAATGGTCTGTTTACCCCCTCGAGTAGTGACTTCCATACAATGCCCATCGTTCTTTGGATTTTGGATGGTATTGCTAGGAAGTGTGCCAGGATGATGTGGGTTCACTATAGTAGACAACTAATTCATCTGTTGCTCAAGTTGCTTGATCGACACTGCATGGGCATCAACTTTTTGACCAATTCTAAACAAGTCATTCTGCATCTCCTTCACATTCTCATCAGTCGAATCGAACCTCTTCATCATCTTATGCATCATATCCTCAATCCGTGACATACTACCCCCTAGCTTCCCTATTGCCAGATTCCCCATTTGCAGGAGGAACATAAGGCCCAACCCTATCGCTTCTGTTGCCATAGTTGTTCTGGTTGTAGTTGTTGTCGTGATTGTAGTTCCCATCCCGGACATACTGACCCTCTCGGTTGTAGTTGCCATAGCTCCGACCTTGGTTTCCTTGACTTTGGCGCCAATTATCCGAGTTGGAACCTTGGAAGTTGGCTCGGAAACCCCCCGTCTAATCATTCACCAAGTAAGCATCCTCTTTATAATAGCATTCCTCAACCGGTGGTGGTGGAGTCCTAGTCAAATAATTCACCGCATTTACCTTTTTTGGACCTCCGCTTACATGCTTCAATACCAACCCAAGTTTTGTCCTTATCTGAGCCATCTCCTCACGAATGTCATCGGCAGATTGACTAGGTGCAGCTTGAACTGCAAATGTGCTTCTTCCGGTGTCTGACTTTTGAGTGCTCCATGCTTTACTGTTTCAGGAAATCTTCTCCAATTTTTCAGCGATCTCCTCAAAAGTGCAGTCACCATATGATCATCCAGCGATAGTATCAAGCACAGCCTTACCATTGTCATCTTGACCTATATAGAAATACTCCTTCAGTGACTCATCATCAATGCGGTGGTTCGGAACACTTCTTATGAATGCAGTGAACCTGTCCCATGAACTACGAACAAACTCTCAAGGTAGTGCCATGAATTTGTTGAGTTTATCTTTGTGGTTCAGCTTCTTTGACAATGGAAAGTACTTGGCCATGAACACCTTGTGCAATTGGTCCCTTTTATGGATTGAGTTATATGGAAACTCAGAAAATCACATTGCAGCATCACTGGTCAATGATAGAGGGAAGACTCTCACCCCTATGACATTCATATCCAACTCCAGTCACCCCCACACAACTTTTGCAAACACTCCTCAACTTGGCCATGTGCCCATGCGGATCTTTCAAAGCCATACCAAAAAACAAACCCCTCGTTGTAAGCATCTGCATCAAACTTCTAGTCATCACCAATGTATGCCCAGGAGGTAGAGAAAGGAGAACAATGGGTCCTTCATATTAGACAGTGTTGAATTCGGCCCTGTAATTATCACGCAATCTTGGTTCTTGTGGATCCTGCACCCTCAATGCATCTCCAAGTAGATTATCACCCTGAACCTGAACATTCTAATTATTCACTTGTTTCTCACTCTCATCTATGACTGGATTATTCCGGACCCCTTGATTATTCATCCTTCTCAAAGTTTTGCTCAACTCTGGATCGTATGGGGTCAATGGTTCGCCTCGACTCCGTGTACTTGGCATACACTAGAGTGGAAACCTGAAGAAAACATAAACAAAAGATAACGTAAAATTAGGAAATAATAGACTAAAGTTCAATAATGTAGTCAAACTTAATCTAAAAGCCTTATTCCCCGGCAGCGGCGCCAAAATTTGATACACTTAAATTACACTTCCCTAAAGAAGTATAAGCGATCGTTATCAAGTAAAGAACCCAACTTGTAGGTTGGGGTCGATCCTACGAGGAATATGGTTTAGACTTAAACTTAACTCACTATTATATCCGTTTATTCAAGTTATTTCTGATATAAGTAAGTAAAGAAGGGGGGGCGGATTTGTGAAACAAATAACTGATTGTTGTTACGTAACAAGTGAGCAAGTTTCGAACTTTGTTGTTATCAATGAGAGAGAGAAACAAGGGTGTATGTGTTCCCCATAAGCTCTTAACACGGTAATCCTAATAATAGTAATCCTTTCCTAGTGTATCACATGAAAAGTGGTACGATATGTATCCCTAAGTGATTGGTCCTCCAAATAGGGTATTTCACTCCGCACCTTGGTTCGGCTACGTGTGTATAATTTACTAACCCTTACCTTTACATGAGATTAGACATCACATCAATGTATGGCTTAGTTTTTACCCTCGCACCAATTGACATTAGACTATTAGATAGTATCACTAAATCTCTGTTTATAATTCTTTTCTTATTAACTACCTCCTTGGTCCGGCAAGTAGCAACAAGGCAAGTTCTAACGTATGTACTCATTAAAAAGACTTCTAAAGGAAAGAATTATCAATGCATGCATCAACACTATTCAAGAATTACTTAGTTATTATTCATCCGTTGTTAATCGCTCATGGTTCCCACAACCTTAGTTTTGTATTTAGCTACTCATGCTTGAAAGAACACAATTCATATTTTTAGAAGAAGAATTCATGAACTTACGTATTTAGTAGAAGAAACCGGTAATCTCCTATTGAAATTGAAAGCAAAAATCATATAAACCGAAATTAGGAAATCAAATTGCCAAAGTTTGCAAGTTTATTCCCAACAAAATACCAAGAGCTAAAAGTATACAATGGTGTCTAACCCCTAAAAATGAGGTTTACATACCCTATTTATAGAAAAACTTGTCCTAAATAAAAAGGAAACGAAATAAGGAAATAAAACTTCTCAACGCGGCTTCAATCGACGAGACTGACCTACGGACTGTGGTTAGACCTACGGTCCATAGGTCCCTTCTGTAGCTTGATACTTAGAACTTTTTTCCAGAGACTGGAACCTTCAACTTTCATATACAAACAATAGGTGTGCAGTACGGACCGTAGGTTGACCTACGGTTTGTGGGTCCCCTTCCGTGGCTCCACACTTGGAACTTTTCATCAGGTACTGGAACTCCAAATCTCTGACCTCATCGAAGGATGTGCAGGACGGCCCGTGGGTCGACCTATGCTCCTCACTAGCCTCCGTGGTTCCACACTTAGTCAGACTTCCCAGATGATCATTCCACGCCTACCCACGACGGACCGTGACTGGACCTACGGTCCGTAGGTCACCTCTGTGGGTGGCTTCTTCTGCAGAATTTTAGTTGTCATCTCTCTTGACCTCGTCTAAGCCTACTTCCTACAAATATAACACAATAAACATTAATTCTAATACAAAATGGCCCTAGACACACACAACTCTTAAGTGAAATGTATTAAAAATACCGCAAACTCACGGTATATCAGTGACCCTATTCAACTGTCAGTAGTCTATACACATCCTCTCTTACTAGTGATGGTGTTACCACATTGTTTCTCTAGTTCGGACCATAGAGAAAATGAGGAAAAATATCAATTTGTATTACCCAGATACAAATTGGATTCATGTCATAGCATGAAGGAGTAGAACGAAGTGAGTTTTTACTAAAGTCCTATAGCCTCTCGAAGAAAAGTACAGACGTCTTCGTACTGTTCTGCAAGACTATACTAGACTTGTTTTGATACAATGAGATCAACGAACCTACGGCTCTGATACCAACTTTGTCACGACCCATACCGTTGTGATTGGCACCACACTAACCCTCCGGTGGGAGAACCATTACTTCAACCCAAACTAACAAATTTTATGAAAATTAATGCATTTAAAGTTACGGAAGCAGGTTTAAATGACAATAAAAATGGAGTCCCCATAAACTCCAAAGGTTTTAACAATATCTAACCAAACTAATGCGGAAGAACAACCCCTAGAACCTGAAAGTCATTGTACCAAAACTCTACTAACGACAAGTCTAAGAAAAAGGGGTACAACCCCAAAGCTAAACAAACACCTTAAACAAATAATCTGAGTCCGAAAAGAGTAGACTTAGATAAGAAAGATCCATGGCATCCCGAAAGAACTGGCTTACCCTTGAATCCAATCACGCTCGATAGTCACCTAGCTGAGGTCTATCAATAGCCACCTGCAGATGCCATATAGTCAACAAAGAACAAGCAAGTGCAATATCAGTACACAATCACAGTGTACAGGTAGGATCACGCGGCTATTCCAGTAAGCACAACATATATCAGAATTACAACAAGGTAAACACATACATACACAGAATAGATATACACATCGATTATCACTTATGAACAACGTACAATTTCACAATTCTCAAGATATACAATTATTTCAAGTCACTGGTTCTCTCATGGAACCCATACCCAAACTGTTAGTGTGCCAGATCGTGACACCCGTTCCAATGTTTATGCCGGTACGTGGCAATCGATCACAGTTAGTTTGTCGGAACGTGACACCCATTCCAATGTTTATGCCGATATGTGGCAACCGATCCCAGTTAGTGTGTCGGAACGTGATACGCGCTCCATTCAACTAGCCACAATAACATTCATAATGTACATTTTCATAATCATACTTTAAGTGTTGATTCATGGCATACAATCATTCGTTCATACTCAATTACATTAGGTTTGATCAATAGGCTTCATTCACATACATGTATTACAATGAAGCAATTTCTAACATACATCACGCAAAATATGAAATCATAACCATCACCTACCTCGAATCCAAGCTTGAATCCCCTAAGGCACTTGAATCTTCCCTTTCCAAATTCTTTCCGCTAGTTCTAGGTCTACAAACAACAATTTATACACAAGGATCAACAATCAAAGGTCTAATTATCCGAATTATAACAACCCAATAACCCTAGACCAAACCCTTGATCCCCATACCCAGATTAGGGCTTTTTCCACCATAAATTTCAGATCAAAACCCTCCATATCGTTAATTACCCAAGAAACTAAGATCTACGGATCGAAAAATAGATTCGGGGAGTGAAAATCTTACCTTTAGCCTCAAGAATGGTGAAAAACGATCAAGAACTCGCCTGGGGTCGTCTCCGAGCTCTCAAAGTCAAAAAGTGCAGAATAAAATGTAATTGGGGTTTTATTTCTGACTTAAGTCGCGTCTATCCCGCTATAGCTCCCCCAACCCACCACAGATGGAATAATCCCGCCACAACGGCCTGCATGGAAACAGTGAGCAAATTTAAGAATTCCACCCCTATTTCATAACACACCATCATCACATGACTCTCAGAAAATACCTGTTCACGCTAAGATTAGTTTCGGGAGTTCTACTCACACGAATTCAATTTCGTTAAGTCGTCCGGGTTCCTTAACGTCCACTCATGTATTCAAATTCATTAATAGATCTCTCATTTGTTACCAGATTTCCCTACACCTTACTGACTTCTATTTCGTCCAAATTTGGACTAGGTAAGGAAATTCCAAGTTACTACCAAAATGTTTTTGGCCCCAATTGTTTCCCCATTGGCTTTTCCCTAATGACAAAATCAGGTAGTTACACTCAATGACTAAAACTAAAATGCAAAAAAACTCTTATTTTCTCTCTCCTTTGGGCTATTTATAGTTCCTCGATATTCACTGCGCGACCAACTCGACAACACGCCAAACAAGATCGATGGATCGTTGTTTGTTCCTCAGCTAGCGCTTCTTTTGCTTCAGGCTTCAGGTGTGTGAACCTCAGTTGGCGAACTCAATCGAGTCTGCCTTTCACATTCGGTGGATCACCGATTACCATCTTTGTTCGTCTTTTAAGCCTTCATTTCACATCAATGTCCCGTCACCTTCGACGATGGTCTTCTTGTTTTCCCTTCAATTTTGGTGAGTCTCCGTTTCACTTTTCATTCGTCGGTCTACCTTGAACTTCTTTAATTGTGAGTACTGTCACTTTGGGCGAAGTCAGGCTACTTGGGCGATCCACCTTTTTAGTTAGGTGACTTTCAGTTAGGAATTTTTACTCTTTTTAATATTTTTGACCTCTTTTTCATATATTCATCATCTCCTTGTCCTTAGTCTTCACAGCTGGAAATTATCAGAATATCATCGAAATAGGACATAATTAGGCATTGAGGACACTAATTGTTGAACTAAAAAGCCTCAAATGAGTACAAATGTCACTCATCAACACCCTCAACTTAAAATTTTACTTGTCCTCAAGTAAATCAAGAATAAAATTAGTTCAACAAGGGTGTCTACAAAAGTTCTCAATGAGAGCTAACATGCAAGGGCCACTACAAGACTACTATCAAGCAAATGCAATACTCAATCATACTCAAAAAGTTTCGAACGATGACTAACCAGATCAACTCAAGCTTAAGCACACTAGTGCTTTCTTTCTAATGCAAAACCATGGTTCAACAACTGCATTTAAGTACCCTCACATCAAGAACGATTTCGTGCTCTCATAAAGTACATCAATAAACAAGTTAAGAATCAGTACAACTCTCACTCTCTAAAAGAGAAATACATACAATCTTCAGCCCATACGTTTGCCTATATGTTCCAATCATCACACAACCTAGTTCATGCAAGATCTCAAAGGTCTTTTAGGCTTGTAATGAGGCTGAGGGTGAATGTATGGTCAATTTGGCTCAGCGACTTTCACCTTTTCAAAGCATTGTTGTACTCATATTTACCCCTTCCCAAGTTCTTTCCATTCTTTTAACTTGGAGACTCAAACTTCAATTTATCATTTAGTTTATTGGACACCCATTTTTATTTCCTTAAACTTTGTTTTTCATTTCAATTTTCAAACTTTTGCTCATCATTTTTTCTATAAGGAGGGGTTCCTTCTTTTTGCAACAAGCTTCAAAGTAGAGTCTTACTTTTTCTTTCTTTTCCTTTCACTTGTCTTTCTTTCCTCCTTCTTTTTAACACCCCAACTTAGGTTTTTGGCCTAAGTTTGCTATTCAAACAAACCAATGCTTAGAAAAAGATTTATGAGTGAGAAGTTAGGGACATTTTAGTTCAAGAGGTTTCAACAAGATTGACAACATATGGTTTTGACTCAAAATATGTCAAGATGGTTGCACACCCTCACAAGATAATCACAAAAGGTATGAACATTTGGGTTTTCTCTCAAAATTTATGTCCAAGATCTTTTCTTGCATTCACCAAAGCTAAACAATAAGACTAACAAGGAAAATTCTAAGATTCAACAAGCATGATTTCAAGTAAAAACTTACCACACATGACACTTCAAACACAATCATTTAGCACAACCCTACAAGATCAAAAACTTACGTGCAATGTTCATTGCAAGGCTCACGTCAAAACGCAGCTAGTCAACATAAGGATTAAAAAGATCATTCAAAATTGAAGCCACATTGATTTCTTCTTGCAAAATTAGCAGAAAACACATTTTTCATCATAGGTACTATCCAAGATATCGATATTGAACAAAATCAATCCTCGAACATCAACAATAAAAACCAAGCATTTCAAAAACTTTCAAACTTTTGGGGTGATAAGGAGAGAGAGACCAAATGAGCTAAATCATAATAAAAAAACAAAATACTACAAACATCCTAAAATTAAGCTAAAAACAACAAAATACAATTAAAGGAGAAATAAGCACAAGTACCATCATCCTACCAAAATAAAATAGCAGTGTCCTCAATGCGATAGCAAGTAAGTATGGGATGAGACTGATATAATGTCTGTTAAATGCTCGAATCTGGAGTCTCAGAGGGGATAACTTCTTCTTGGGCATCAGTGCCCGACACATCTAGCACATGAGGCAACATCGTAGCATTAACCGGGGAATTAGTGCCCAACACATTGGGAGGAGGAATAGTGGAGTCTGAAGAAACTCCAGTAGTGTCAACTGTGGAAGTCTCCAAAGAGATCTCTCTAATGTGTCCTGCACCATTGACTCCTCTAAAACCTTCAGCTCTTTCAATGTCTGAGCTATCTATTGCTCATCCTCCCTCTTACACTACTCTTCATTAGTCTCTTTCGCTGAATTAGCACCAGCCTCATCCTCATCCTTAGCATCACTAATTGAATTCTCAACTTTTCTATTGAGAGCATCAGCTCTAGGCTCAAAAGAAGGTACTACCTCAGGCATATTAGGTAAGGTAACTTCACCCTTAACCATAGAAATATCGATGAACCTCAGATGGTCCACATCAACCGTAAGAGTAGCAATCTCTCCCCTCATCGCAGTTAACTTGACTGAGCTATTTTTAGTCTTCTCCCTACCCTTCATCCTAGCGCTGAGGTTATCTAACTTCTCTCCATATGATGCCAATGCGTTCTGATACTACACCATATGGTCTCTAATCGGGAGCAATGCATTCTCAATGGCCCTTTGAACAAACTTAGGCATCTCCCTCTCTACCCTCGATGCTCTAGCATCCACATACCGGGAAAAGTTGCCCATTTTACAGATCAAGGACTGGGTCAAGCGAGGTCAGGATACGGGGGTATATGCAATAGATGTGGAAGGAGTAGTTGAACTACTAGGTGCATATGAAGGCTGAGGGGTACATGATAGCTACACAGAAGGAGTGGGTTGAAGAGTCTCGGCCTCAAGGCCATCAGGATCTACCACATGGGTAATGTTATGTGGTGGCGGCTTCCTCCGAGCCACATCATCTCTCAAGTAGTCCGCCTCAATCCTCTGAATATCTCTACAAGAAGTGGAGGTAACTCTAACATCTATCCTCTCCCGAAAGGGAACTTTCGCAGCCTAACACAACTGTGTGATTAAGTCTTGGAAGGGGAGAGAGGTTTGCTCCTCACTATCTCTTATCGACATCTCTTTCTCAATAATGGCACCGACACTGATCTCTGTTTGATCAATAATGATATCGACTAATACGACATTCGAATTTCGGAGAATGGACTCATTTTGAGACGACATGAGGTTGCTGCTAATAAATTCAAACCAATACCAGGAGTTGATGTCCATGTCTTTATTTTCTATCCTTGCTCCATCAACCATCCATAGGGGAGTAATGTCTGAAATAAGGGGTGGCAGCCACCCCTTGAGTGAGTCTAGGCCTTGTTTCATCCAGAGCCTAGTATAGTGCCCTTGGTGCCCAAAATATTGTTAATGACACATGTGTGACATTGCACCATCCTTCCATGGACCTCAATCTCTTCCAAATGCTTCCAAACTATGACCTTTCTCTTCTTGGGCAAGGCCTTTGCATAGGTTGCATAGAACTCCCGCACCCAAGCCGAGACAGAAGGGGGTCAAGTTCTTGTGAACCCCTCAAACCCATGAAACTTGATAGTGTCCCAAATGGTCGGGTATTCATTCATCATTCTATTTGTAGAGAGTCGTCTCTCCTCAAGAATGGTTCGTTCTCCAGCCGCCTTGAGCCTATTAGAGTTCTTGGAGCCATTATCGGGAGAAATCGGAATACACTAAAATTTGAGACCAGATTTAGCACCAATATGGATCTAATATCCATCATTTTATTGGCTATTCCCTTCTTTGGCTTCTCACCCACACGCGTAGAAGAGCGTGGATTGGCTTGTTGTTGGGAGCCTCAGAGGGCTCATTGATGGTTATCCCCCGACTTTTTTTCAAAGGGGGGGAGGAGGAGATTCTCTTTCGACTCGGAGTAAGAGGTAACAACTCTCTTTCCTCTTGATTTACCCATTTCCCGCAAGGCATAAACTACAAAACACAAATTGGTTGAAGTTTAGTTGAAACAAGTTCAAACACAAACACAGTTCAAAATAAATATTGAGGCTCACCGACTGGGACGGAGATTCTCCTAACAGGTTAGGCAAGTTTGCAGAATTTTCAAGATCACCAATTAAATTCACTTAGGCATGAAGGGCAGAGTCATCTTGTACTTGGTGATTCGCCGACTTGACTTCGGTGGCTAAGATAAGTGTCACGACCCGAGAGCACCCCCTAGTAGTAACACGGCGTACTCGACCCCAAAGGGGTCTAATACAAGACTCTTAGCTCATTCATTGCATAGACAATAGAAAATAGTGTGGAATTTAAAAAAAAAAACTTATTTAACACCAAGCTAATAAAAACTCTTTCATTAAGCAGCGGAAATACTAAATCTCACATGGCCATCTTAAGACAAACTTTAACAAGATAGGGACACGGCCCTTTACAATCGAAAATACTAGAATATCTATTACAAAGTCTTAACCATAAAGGAACTAGAACAATAAGAGTCTTTGTCCTCGATCTATGAAGACATACCAAGTC
>JAJOOB010034079.1:0-11005 GCA_029582485.1 Solanum tarapatanum
CTTATTGATTTCATGTATATGAGTGTCTATGTCAATTCTTTGTGGGACTGAAAATGTTATTGTCTCTTCCTTCTAGGCCAATATAGTGAATTTTAAAGTTTTATTGATAGTAAATTTAGTGATTGAAAGTTTAGTAATTTAAGTCATTCTAGCTATTTTTCGTTTTGAATGGATTGTTGTCACTTTTTTCACATTTTAAATGAATTGTTTCTTTTATTTTTGTGTAAGGTTAATAACTGAACCGAACCAAACCAAACCGAAATCGATAATCACCAAACCGATAAATGTATATTATATTTGGTTTGGTTTGATTTTGATAATTTTAAAACCGATTAAGTTGGTTTGGTTTTGGTTTTGACCAATAACCGATCCAAACCAACCCATGAACACCCCTAACAAGTATTATTAATACACTCTATTTGACGTTATTTTTATACATCTACCAAACGATCACGGTATAACTCCAACCCATTAGCTTGATCTAGGCTCAATACACGGTCCAGTATTTCAGTTTAAGAAGCTAATCCCACTGTGGACAGTTATGGCCCATAATTTAGGAGACCCATAACTGTCAAGAGTTTAGAGAGGATGCTTGGATTGACTTAAATGTTGGTTAAAT
The DNA here is from genome assembly GCA_029582485.1 of Solanum tarapatanum. Taxonomy (NCBI): domain Eukaryota; kingdom Viridiplantae; phylum Streptophyta; class Magnoliopsida; order Solanales; family Solanaceae; genus Solanum; species Solanum tarapatanum. The sequence continues at coordinate 620 of JAJOOB010034079.1, forward strand.
TTATTTTTAAGTCAGTTTTTAATTTTTAAAAATGTTTAGAAAATATAAAAATAACTTAAAATATGTCAAAAATGTAGTGTTTGACAATATTAAAAATAACTTAAAATAAATTAAAAATCATAAGATTTTTTTAGTGTGATTCAAACATGAGAATCAATAATATTCTCATTTATTCTTCAGCGTGATTCAAACTATCAATCTACCGGTTGATGGGGAAGTACAAATCTCACTTGTTCCGCCATCACTCTATTTCTCCATTACTAAACAATATAGTTTTTTATTTATGTCTAGTTTGTTGGTAATAAAAATATAACACGAGAAAGAACAATTTGAGTTCATATAAAGCGTTGGTAAATTTTGACTTTGACTTAACTACAGCTAGCAAATTGAACCGACAATTATACTTTCATATATAGTACATAGTTTCATTATCATACAATGCATTTCTATTACAGTAAAAAAATAAAAAAGTCGTAGTAATAATTAAACATACACGTACAAGTAACGTTTATTTTCCCCAACTAGGAAGAAATTATTATCGAAGAGACAATTATTATTTGTAGAACTCCCTACAATAATGCCTCGATAGCTTGCTAATACATTTTAACACTTTCAGCTAGGTTTCCATCAATTTTGCTTTCTGCGAGAAATGAAGAGTCTAAAGTTAAATTTCGAATATAACCTGCATAGTTAAAAAAGGAGTAATTGCATTTCAATCCTTTGATTAATCTGGTTTACAAAATAGTGAACAAATGTATAGGTTTTATATATACAACAAGTATAGTATATTAATAAATACATATCATATACATAATAACTTTTGAAAAGAATATGTAAAGGAAAAATAAAAAGAGAATTGCCATCTCCGAACCTTTCGTGGCACTTCTTATCACAAAAATCAGGTACTCCTTTGCTGAAAAATTAACAAATTCTTGCCGAATAAGCTTTTGGATAGCAAAAACTCTAGTAAAGTGACACAGAAGTCAAATATTACTACTTTTGAATCCATTTATGTAAATTTATGATTCCATTATTATTAATTTAATATACCTAAGTTTCGATGAATAAAAGTATATAATAGACATGCAGAGATCAGTGGTGTAGCCAAATTTTTTACGAAGGATATTCAAGAGTTTAATAGCTAATAAAAATAGTTTAATGAATGGGTGCACTTAAATTTTGTAAATCGAACTACGTAACATTAATTATTAATTTTTTTTAAATTTAAAAATATAAAAAAAAAATTAAAATCAAACTACATAATATTTAACTTTAATGTTCACGTTTATGTGATAGAAAGTGAACAGACAAAGAAAAAAAAAGAGATTTAGTTTAGAGTGAAATCACTTTTATGCTTCAAGATTTCACAAACTTCTGATGACTAACAACGAGAAATGAAAAATAAAGTGTAGAATCAAACAAGTCGTATTAAAAGAAATTATATATGAAGTCTTTTCACTTTTAGTAGCTTTATGGAATAAATAAATAAATAGGATTTGCTTATTAACTTTAAATTAAATAATTACTTTTTAATTTTATTTAAATTTTTAATAAAAAAATAAATCAAAAGTCAAATAACATATTTAGGGATTTGAACCGCGCACATTAGGTTGCAAAGAACTTAAATTGAGCTGAACAACTAAAATTACTGAGCTAAAACACTTTATTATTTTGTAAGGACGTCTAAAATGTGTTATTTAACCATTTAAAATATCATTTTAATATTTCGACGAAGGGCGTCCAATTGGACACCAACAAAGGTAGCTACGCCCCTGTGGGAGACCGGCGCAGCCCGTGTTACAATTGTCATAGCAACTTTTGCCTTGAACAGCGACGCTGATGGTGTTCATGGTCGCCGATAAAAGGACGATGAACACCATTGCCATAACTGCCACTGCATTCATTTTCTTCTTCTCCATTTTTTTGCTATGAGTTTTAATTGATTTGCTTGATTTATAACTGACTAAAATGTATCAGAATTTCAATAACAATTAACATATTTCGTTAGTGTAATTTCATAAATGAGATGTGAGGAGGTAGGACATATGCATAGTACTAAACATATCAAAGAGAAATTGAAAAATTAGAATTAAAGAGTTATAAAAAAAAATTAAAAAATTAACCAAAAAGAAAATATAAATTAAGACAAGATAAAAATTATTTTTAAAAAAAAAACATAAAAAAATAATAATATTTTATGTCTAGTTTATCGGTACTTCATATGTTCAACAATAGTTGTACATTATTGACTTGACACATGTGATTAAGAAGTAGTAAAAAATAAGAGTAATTTTATTAAATTTCCCTTATTAAATATGAATCATCTAAAAATTGAAAAAATAAACAAATTAAAGCAATAGTAATTGACACAAAATAATAAACTATTCATTAATATTATAAACTGAACAAATATTATTAGATACCCTAAATAGTATAATGAACAAGTAAAGATGGACCGAGAGAGCTCAATAAATATAACATGAAAACGAACGTATTTGAGTTCATTTATAGCGTTGGCAAATTTGACTTTGACTCTACGATCTTTGCTTATTTAACTGGTAATTTCAAATAGTACATAGTTTCATCATCATACAATGCATCTTATAATAGTAAAAAGTCATAGTATTAAACATACACGTACAAGTAACGTTTATTTTTCCGAAGAAATATTATCGTAGAAACAACTATATATAATTGTGGAGCTCCATACAATAATAGCTTGCTAGTAAATTTCAGCACTTTCAACCAACGTTTCCATCAATTTTGTCATCTACAAAATGAAAAATAAAGTTACATTTCAAATTTAAGCATCACGATTAAAAAATGGGATGGTTATAATCCAATGCTTTGGGTTAATCTGGTCTACAAAAGAGCCAATAAATATATAGATTTTGTACATTTAAATATAATATACATATATCTTAGATTATTAATATATATGTTTTTAATATTTCTGTCATATTGATTAGTAATAAATTTGGCCTAATGGTATATATAGATAAATTTTCCTTAACAAAACAGGGACACGCATAACTCAATGGGACAAATAATTGCATATAACAACCTGAAAATTTCATGACGAATTGAGCTTCATATTTGTATGTACATGAGTGTTGTGTCTCGATTTCGACCTCTCTATCCTATAAAGATATTCAAGTCTGCATATATTTTACTTTTTCATGTCATTTATAAAATTATATATATTAGATATATTGTTGTTGTGTCTCCAAAAATCAACCCAATAATAGAGCATGCTAAGTATTCCTTGTTTTTATAGATTGATCTAGACCAAAATAAACTGTCTAGTTTCAAAATCTAGACCACTACTTCTAAGTAATCCCTGTTTTCATTTCTATTTTTAAAGTAAAATATGAAAATGAATAGTAACCTAACTCGATTTTAAAGGCAAACTGATGAGATGATGGTTCAAGATGAGGGGCTAAGACAAACGGGTGTGCCAATTGAATTCACTAAAAAAATCTACTATGTAAATATGATTTAAATAATTTTTTTTGGTATATATATAAGTTGTCGATTTCTTTGGGATATGAACTTTTTTGAATCTCCGAATTCCTAATTCTAATATTGTTCAGGACTATATAAGGAAAAAAATTGACCATCGACTATCAATTTGGAATATATGCTAACATCCTACATGTCCAGGCTTGACAATTAAAGCATGGACAACACATAATATATGGTCTAATATTGGGTAAAAAATGGGATGGGCATTGACAACTTTGAAATGTAAACCATGTTAAGAAAATAAACCTTTTTTCAATAATATCTAAGACGATTCTTCAAAAAATAGGTTATCTCAAACCTTAGTGGTAATGCTATATGAGTAGTCAGTCGAACAACCTTTGCTAAAATAATATTACAATAGGAAAAAAATTGCAATGGTAGAGGCCTTGTGTGACCCTCCATTGATTAATTGACACTTGAATAATGTGTATACTTCTTTACCTTTTTACCATATCTCTCCTACTCACCCTTCTTTTCATTCATTTTCTTATTTTCTTACTCCTAATAAATATTTTTTAACTTCATTTTCTTAAGATGTTGATATATTGAATAAAAGAATTAATAAACATTTTTTTTATCACTATAACTAAAAACATTTTTAGGACTGAGTATTTAAAATCCTCATATCATTCAATATTTTTAATAATATCAAATTAACTAATTTTTTTGAGTGTTTTCTCAATTACTAGCACCTAAAAAAACAAATTAATTCAAATTTAGTTTTCCATATTTTTTTAATTCTGTTTTAGTTCATATATTTATAGTCATTGTTATTTTATTTCTGTATTAGTTCATATATTTATAGTCATTCTCTTAACAGAGAGTATCCGTTATTTTTCTTAATTTAAGTTATAATTTTTTAAAATACTTCATAGAAAAATGTTGGAAAATATATATTATAATTGAATGTATGTAAAGACACGAAAAATGAATTCTAATAATATTAAGGTTGAATGATATAATAATAATAATAATAATATAATGAGTAGTTAATTTAAAATTATATGGAACCGATTGATTCTTGAAAATAAATTAAGCATTGTGTCAAATTTTTTAAGCATTGGTGGTTTTTCGATTTATTTTTACTTTAAACCCAAAATTGATAATGTCAAATTTTTTAAAAATAAATTAAAGTAAAAGAAATATTCAATTTGACTAGATTTTTATTTAATTCGATTTTCGATATTCAATGAATACTTCTTAATACAAATATAAAGTGTGTGTGAATTTCTCATTCAAATTTTATCTTTTAAAGGTATCCTAGGGATTTGATTCAATTTTTTGGGATGTAAAATGAAAATTTTCAAAGATTGTTTTTTCTAAGGCTACGAGGAATAATTATGTTTTAGTTGATTTGGTTGAGAGGTGTCAATTTTTTAAATTGATTTAGTTGAGGGACATAAATGATTAATGGGAAAGAAAGAGCTAATTAAGTTACTAATTACTCCCTCTGTCCTTAATTACTTGTCCACTTTTAAATTGGCACACTATTAAGAAATCAATTAATGACATAGATAGTTTACCATTTTATCCCTATTAATTATGAAGTGAATGAAAAGTTCTGCATTTTTCAAAGTAATTAGTCATTTAATTGAGTGTATAATAGATAAAAAGAAATTGCCCTTTCTTGATTTGCCAAAATGGGCAAGTAATTAGGAACAATTATAAAAGAAAAAGTGGACAAGTAATTAGGGACGGAGGGAGTAATAAAGAGCACAAAGAATTAAAAAAAAAACTATGAAAAAGAGAGGAATATTGAACTGAGAAGAGCTAAAATACTTTGGAGGGAAAAGGGGGGAATTTGGGGGAAAAATAAGGTGAGAGAGTGTGTGATGTAAAAATGGGCCCACAAATCTAAGTGTCAAAAATTGAATAGAGCATCACATAACGAAAATTTTTATGGTGATTGAGACACAACCAACAATAGTTGTGTGAGGGCACCATTTCCTTTTGACAAGTGTTTTCTGTGGGTCCCTCTTATTGTCACACTCTCTCTCCCTCACTTCCACTTTCTCAAATTTTACCCTTTTCTTTACCAATATTTTTACCCTTTTTTTTTTTTGTGTAGTCCTACCTTTAGTGAAAATAAATATATTCATGCAATTATTTATTTTGTGCTTTCACAAATTCATTTGGTTGACTCTTTTTTCTATTATTTTTCGTAACCCACAAGAAAAAAATGAATCTATAAAAGTTCGTTTCACATTTTAAGATACTAAACATAAAAAAAAATCTTTAACGAGAAACACAAAATCAATATTGGCAATATTTATTGGATACATGCCATAGAAGTGAAAAATTTAACAAATCTGGAAAAGAGAAGATAATTGAGTGTTTGATATAATTAATACATTATTATTAATATTAAGCATAAACAGTAATAAAAAAAAAAACATATTTGATAACTAAGAATTGAGTGATTAAAATTGAAATATAAAAAAAAAAAACTAAAATTTAAATAATTAAAATTAAATTATATATTTAGTGTATAAATAATGCCGATTGAATTTTAGTAGTTCAATTGGTTGATTACATGAATTTTTACTTTATTGAAGAAATTTCAATTTTTTTTAAAATTTCACTATCCTCAATTTTCTTGAATTCATCCAAAAATAAATAAATTTAATTTTTTTGACATATTAATTTAATTTCCGCTCAAATAAATAGTAATAGATTTATTAAATATATAATAGATACCGTGGGTGAGTTTCAAAGTTTCTTTATTAAAACAAAAAATAAAAAATAAAATTTACACTAAGAATTAACAAGCAAAAAAGAAAATGCTAGTAAGAAAGAAAAAGTAAAAGAAAGAAAATAAGTACATTATGGGTCCCACAGTGTACATGTGGCAGCCAAAAGAGGCCTCCCACAACTGACGGTATGTGTGCCTCATCGAGAATAAAATTTTTCATCACATAACTATTGTTGGTTATGCCTCAACCATATTAAAATTTTTCTTTACTATAGTGCCAAGTATCTGTGTCTACGTATTTGTTATATATATTATTTTGTGGTGATTGAGTATGAAAATGAAACTAGACGCCACTTGTTTCATAAGCAAATTAAATTTCACCACACTAGTAAGGAAAAGGAAAATAAAAAGGAAAAGGAAAAAGTAAAAGAGAATTACGTACGTACCATCTCCACACCTTTTGTGGCACTTCTTATCACATTTCAGATACTCCTTGGCTGAAAAATTAACAAATTCTTAATTATGTTATAAAAAAACACTGATTCCCCTTTTTGTTTTCATTAAATAATTCACAAGGAAATTAAAGCAGCTACAGGTTCAAGAAAATAGATACTACCATTGAACTTCCATTGTAAAATTAAATATAAGGTACTCCGATTGAATAACAGAAATTATAGCAAAGTGATATGGAAGTCAAAGATGCAAAATTTCTACTATTATATAATAGACATACATGGGAGACCGGCGCATCCGGTGTTGCAGTTATCATAGCAATTGAGACCTTGAGCAGCAACACCGACCGTGTCCATGTTGGCCGATAAAAGGATCATCAACACCATACCCATAGCTGCCACTGCATTCATTTTCATCTTCTCCATTATTTTTTCTTATCTATCTTTGGAAGAGACAACTGTCGGTAGATGTATTTATATAGCTCCTTGTAATCACTTTTATTAGTACCCCACTGGCAAGGCCGGCTCAATAACATTAGGGGCCTAAAGTGAACCTTAAGAGAGGGGTCCTAATATTTTTTTTTCATCATATATACTTTTATTTAAAATCTAAATTTCTAGCTATTTTAGATGTGAAGTCGTTATTTACTGTTTTATAATCAATTTGTTTAAATATTTCCTTTTCAAATGATAATATAGCTAATATATTCAATCTTTTTTGCGACATTGTTGATTTTAAAGAAGATTTAATCAATTTTAATTTCGAAAAAACTTCTTTCGGCTGAGGCAACGGTTACATTATTCTATAAGCAATATGTGTATTTGGAAAAGAATCAAGTCTTTTTATTTGATTGAGTATGTTCATTAGATCATTATCTTCTACTTGTATTATTTCTCTTAACACTTTTAATTCAAAAAATAAATCTAAACCATCAATATCAGAATAACTATTACGTGTTAAAGACAGTTCAAGGTTAAGACAATATTTTTTTAAATTCTCATCATCTAATGATCTCAATATTTTACCACTAAATAAGAAATCAAAAGTATTTCCATATGCTTCAATTGGTTCAAATTTATTTTAAAGTGAAAAAATAGTTTGATCTACTCTACTTATATAAAACAATCAACTCTAAAAGATTCTTCAAGGGACTTTGATTTCGCTATCCATATTTTCATCAAATTATTTCTTACAAAATTCAGGTTTATTTTCATCTCATATGCAATTTCCTTAGTAGAAATCATAACACTCATAGTACATATAATATTTTTTTAAAAAAAAATATATATAAGTAATTATTTTTTAAAAATGGAGGCCCCAAAATATATGAGGCCCCAAGCGATGACTTTAATGGCCTAGCGGTTAATACGTCCCTGCCCACGGGACAAGTGGCATGTGTGATGCTGATAATTTTCAATACGACTAATTTGGAATACCAAACTTAATCTGTTTATCTCATTTTCTCTTAATAGTACACCAACACTAGCATCTTACAAATATGTAATTCAAACTCATGGATCTAAGCAAAGATAGAATGTATACAAACTAAACATATTGTAGAAAAAATTAGAATTAATTTTTTTTTTTTAAAAAAAACTAAAAAGAAAAGTTGGAGAAATATAATAAAGTGAAACGGAGAGAGTAGATGGACAATGATTGGATCTTTCATAATCAAACTTGAATTAGCTGTATTTTGATTTTTGGCCTTTTCTCATTCGAAGTTCTTAGACCTTTTAACATCTTCACGCAAGCTGATTTTATGTTGGCTTCTGTACAAATGAATAAAATTGGACGAAGATTTTTTTTTTTTTTTAATAAAGTGATAAGTACTCTTTCTTCGAGGTCTCAGATTCAAGTCCCTCTAGGCTCTAGATGTGGAACCGCTTTTAATTTATTAGGTAGAGCAAGTAAAATTGAGATATTTGTAAAGAAATAACTACCATGCGGAAAGATTTAAGAAAAATTAAAAGCCATTTAAATCGACTAAATTTAAGTAGTTTTTAAATACAAATGCTAAAGCTAAATTAAATAGGCAGTTACAACGTGTGTGGATAGAAATAGAATAGAGGTTTCTATCAATAATAATTAATGAATGAATAAGATAAGATCTAAAGATTAGGTTGGTCACGATTTTCAAGGAGGGTATTCTAAATTTGGTCTATAAAAAAGTCTATATATTTTGGTCTATAAATTGACAAATATAATTCTGAAAATAGTTTCACCATTATAAAATGCATCTATTACAGAAAAAAAAAAGAAATCATAATAGTAATTAAACATACACGTTTTAGGTTACGTTTATTTTCCGGAAATTATTATCAAAGATACGATTATTATTGTGGAATTCCGCTACAATATATAATAGCCTCGATACTTTTCAGCACTTTCAACCCAGGTTTGTATCAATTTTGCCATCTGCAAAATGAAAAATCTATACTTAAATTTCGAATTTAAGCTGCTTGATTAAAAAAATTAAAATTGAGATTAACTTAATGCAAAAATAATTGCTGAGAAATGGAAAAGGAAAAAGAAAAAGAAAACAAATTACCTGGTCCGCACCTAATCCGACACTTTTCATCACAACGTTGGTACTCTCTCGCTGAAAAAAAAAGAATATAGTACTATAAAATTATGCTAGTTTTGAGATATGAATAAACGATTCGATTGATGGTATAGTTATAAAAGGGAGAAATGAAGGCATAATACATGGGAGACCAACACAGGCGGTGTTACAAGAGTCATAGCAATCGACGCCTTGAGCAGCAACGAGGACGGTGTTGGAAGATAGAAGGATCATCAACACAATAGCCATGGCTGCCACTGCATTCATTTTCTTCTTCTCCATTATTTTTTGTCTCTATAGATAGATAAATATAGATGCCTTTTAATTTTAAAGTGGGTATGAATTAAAGATAGACAAGACTGTCGGTGGATATTTATAGCATGCCATTGGCAAAGTAGAAAAAACGATTTTCATCAGCAATGAAGTCATCACGTATTTATTTACCTATTTCGTAGAAGATGCTTTTTTCTTTTTAAAAAACAATTTCATCGTTTCAACCAAATTGAACACTCTAATTAAAAGAGAGAAACTTGCTTTATATAAACTTCATTGAAGTAAAAGCAATTTATGAATATTAAGATATCAGGGTAAATTAGATTGCTAAATTCGTTTCTTGTGCCTGCCTATCCATAGAATTGCAGCTGCAATTGAGAACTACTATTGCTTCACACAGGATTAACCAACTGAATCTAGCTACATTATAAGCCCAAGTGAACACTAGGGGTGTGTTTGGTATGAAGGAAAATGTTTTTCTAGAAAATGTTGATTTTTGACTTATTTTCTCATGTTTGGTTAGTGAGTAAAAAATATTTTCCGGAAAAGATTTTTAGTGTTTGATTTATGAATGAAAAATATTTTTGAGAAATATCTCTTATTTTTATTAGAGTAGAAAATAATTTTTGAAATTGAAAATAGTTTTTAAAAACAAACTTAAATTTTTTTGGAGGGTGGGGGCTGGGTAGGGGGTGGGGTCGAGGGTTGGGGTGAAAAAATAAAATTTTGAAGTTTGAAAATATATTTTAAAAACAAAATTAATTTTTTTTTTGGGCGTGGGGGGGCTGGGTAGGAGTGAAAAAAATGAAATTTTGAAATTGAAAATATTTTTGAAAAACAAACTTAAAATTATGTTTTGGGGCTGGTGGGCGGGGGGGGG